>CM023483.1:32093495-32144226 GCA_013339685.2 Hyalomma asiaticum | reverse complement strand
AAGGCTGTGGCGCAGCATTTTATATGACAGGCCATAACTTCGATGAACTGAAAATCTACATACTTCAAGGAAACTTCCGCTCGCCGAGGGACAGAAAATACAGGGAACCTCATATACAGGTTCAATACTCTCCAACCTACAGGCATAAACCTTTCAGAGGGAACTCTTGAGTCCGTAGATACGGTAGAGTGTTAAAAAAGACAACAAAGAAAATCACGCTAATTTCTGCAGCCCATGCTGGGAGCACGGCTAAGCGTCCGTGGGGGGAGGGGAAAGGGAGTGAAAGAGATAGAGAGGAGAGAAATGCCGTAGTGGAGGGCTCCGGAAATTTCGACCACCTGGGGTTCTTCAACGTGCACTGACAACGCGCAGTACATGGGCCTCTGGCATTTTCGCCTCCATCGAAAATGCGACCGCCGCGGCCGGGATCGAACCCGCGATGTTACGGTGGAAGGACAAGTAGCAAGCGATCCTCAATTGCTGGTGCACGTATAGGTGTTTCAGAACTCGCCAATTATACATGTTAGTACATGTTACTTCGTTACGCAATGGACGTACCGTTCGCTTGGGTTTCGATTTTGCACTTGCTGCTAATTAAGAACAATTAAGAAATAATGCTGACGACTTGTGCCATCGGACGTGTGACAGGTGCGGCTTAAGAACGTGTCGAGCCGCCATTGCCTTGACATCGTTAAAAAATAGCCGGAGTTGATTTTTAGAACATTTATTGCCACGTCTGCCCATAAAAAAATAAAGAAACGTTTCCTTTTAAATCTGAAACTTTTGAAATCTAGGATTCCGAGCTACACCATCTTCGCGTAGCTTTTAATGACAGTTCGTGCAAACGCGTAGATTAACTTTCACGCGCATCTTGCTACTAACCACTAGAACCACGTTTTAGTGCTGACCCGATGTCGTTAAGCTATAGTGTGAAGCGGACACAGTAAAATATCAGTTAAGTCACGACACTGGAGAAAGAAGAAGAAGAAGAAGACGAAAACGGAGCAACTAGCAAAAGCGCGCAGGCTTCACGAAAGTGCTCGAAAAAGTTCCCAGATAAGAGAGACAGCGGAAGCGTTGTTGCTTTTCTAGCTTCCGCACAAATTTCTCTTTTCTTGTCTTCACTAATGCCGTATCCGAGGCCTGCGATACGGTACAGCTACCAAGGAGCGTACGGGAGGGACTACGTGGCTCAAAAGGAAGTGCAAAACATGGCAGCAGAGGGTTAATAGAGAGGTGGCAGGACTGCAGGCCAGCCCAGGGAGTGTCTCGGGCCAGCCCCCGGGTCGCTACCGAAACCATGGAAACCGTTTTTACTTCACGCGGGAGCGCCACACCCTCACGCTAGCGCGCGCTTCATCTTCGAGCGTAGGCGTAGCGCGGAGAAGCCAACCACCGAAATGCAGGACGAGACTCCGCCTCTCGAGCGAGGGTGAAAGAGAGCGCGCAAAACAAAGAAAGAAAGGGGGAAACATAGCAGCGCTTCTTTTCTTGAAAACAAGGCGGTCAGTGTTTTTTTTTTTTATACTTGGCACACTTGTTTCTGCTGAGAGCGAAAATGAACCGATCGACTTGTGTGCCTCGGAGCCGTACCGAAAATGGACAGCGCCTGTAAAAGAGGCTCACATAGGAACGTGAGACAGCGGTCAACAAACAAAAAATAGATGCTTCTAGCCGATTTCGCGACAAGAACGCAAGTCGATGTCATTAGAAGCATAGTCTCGACTTCGATAAATCGAGCGGAGACCTTTACGGAATTTTCTTTCCTCGATTTCTTCCGAGAGATCATAATCTTCCAAGTATGTGTCACGTTAATCACTGACACGTGCTTTTTTTTTTTCAATGCAACATGGGTTGTCCAGCTCTTGTAAAAACGTTGCACAAACGCGCCACAAAGACTTGTACGCAAGGCTACGTGTAAGCTCACTGGGAACGTTTACAGAGTCGCAATAACTTTACCAGTCTTCTTGCACGTAAAATGACGATATTTAGCCCGTTGAAGTTCGTGAGGCTTTGAAAACACACAGCTGAAGCTCGTCATAACGAACACCGACATAGCGAATTATCGGTTATAGTGAACTATAGACGAAGTTTCGTGTGCGACACTTTATTTCAGCGACATCTATTCTATTGACAACGAAACGGAAAACGCCAAAGCCACAGTGACATCGGCTGCAACGAAGAAATATTTCGTTAATACGAGGCTCAAAATTTGAAACGTAGCATAAAAGGCAAAATTGAATGTTAAGAGACATTGCAAAACCGCATTTCTTCTTAAAAACACTGCGCAAATTTTGGTGATCCAGCGAAAAACAAAAGCGCGTTTTAGTGTGCCACAAGGAGACGGGCAAGGGTTATCTAGTTTATAGCGGGCTTGAAGCCCATAGAATATACACGAACTAACTTATGGTTATGGTCTCGATGTTACTTCGTTATACCGAGGCTTGACTGCGTTATAATTTGGTGGCTTAAGCTGGGTGTGATTTCATGGGCCCGCACGTATTTACGAAAATCTCTTACGCAGCAATTGTTCGTAAGAGCAAATTCTATACTCCATTTCATACAACAGACGCAACGCTGTCAAAGCTAGTGCTCCTTTTTGCGCTGTGTACTTCCGCGACCAGAAAATAATGCGTTGCTTGCGGCGAGTGGGAAACAATAAATGCATCGTTGGCAGCCCTAAATAATAAGACATTTCTCGCCAGCTTGACGAAAAAAAAAAAAGCGCTCGTGTTGCAGGGGGAACAGTCAAAATACGCGAGTTCTTATTTTATGTTCGTCGTTTGTTTGTCGGAGCGATACACCTCTGCTTTTCTCTTTCTTTCCGGACTACTTGTGTAGCCTTCACAGCGCGTGCACCTTATGTATGAAACGGAGTATAGCCTATCCGGACGCTGGGCCGCTCTGGGCGAATTGTATTCTCACATGCGCGCATGACGTATGATTTGTGACAATATTATTTGTGCGTGAAAGAGAGAGAGCGTATGCGTGTGTGTGTGTGTGTGTGTGTGTTGTTTTTCATATCTAGCTTCATGCCATCGCCACGTGCATGTATCTGTAACAAAAGGAATCTCGTTCCAACTGCCACCTTCCGCTTAACTGCGTGTGGTGACATACTGTGGCACATTCTAGGTCACGTTTCTAATTCCTATTCCACGTGCAACTTTATTGCTCCCTGCGAGCACTTCTATTTCCCTCTCTCCTCGCCAAATGATCAAAATTCCACTTATATATATAAAATTTTTTTTCACGCAACCCAAACTTCCGTATCTTCCTTAATGACTGCAGCTCAATGTACCAGGAGAATGGAATAACTCTTGGAAGACAAAACGTTAATCCGAAATGTGTTCCTAAACAGAAACCGGTTTTGCAAGCGCACACCCTTCCTTTATAAGCCCTTAACGCGCGTTAAGTGAATAAATTATTGCTTTAATACGGCTCCTTTCTTTTTCTTTTTGCCTATAGGCTGATAGCTCGGGTGATGAGGTGGGCACTTTCGACCCTCACTTGGGTGATGCTGGCTGTGTCTCTAAATGCCGAGTGCGGAACGTAACGACCCTTCATTCTAAGCACGGAAGGAGGGCAATCCGCCTTCGCCCATTTCTTCCGAGTTTTCGCACGCAAATGCGAAATATATGTAACGCACCTCACCTCGCAACCACGCACGCACACTAAAGCATGCATACGTGTCCTTCTGCCCTCACTCACTCACTCACTCAAAGGCACGCACACACGTGCGTATGGAATGATGTGACCAGAGAATGTTCTAGAGGCAGATAGCGAACTGCGATCCGGCTGACCTGCACTCTCCGTTCCTCCCTCGGAGGCACCTCGCAAAGGATATGTACACTGCACCCCGTAATAGGAAGCGAAAGAGGAGAGCGCAGAAGAAGAAAACCGGTCACGCAGCAAGCGCCTCCACCCTATCGGTGCTCGTGTCGAGGGTCGTGCTCCAGACGCGCCTCGCCTTCGGAAGGCACCGTGAGAGAAGGAATGAGAGAGAGTGAGTGCTGTCGCCCATCGATACGGGCAGGTTCCGTTGCACGGCTGTCTCGAGAGCACGTCTTCATACGCGCAACGAGGCAAAGACAGCCCGCCGACATAACCGCGGCGGCTTGAAATGGACCTTATGAATTTTGAAAGCGGATACACTGAAGTTGAGGGGACGTGTCCGGCAGGGCGCCGGCGGTCCGAGTGAAGTATGATACGGCCAGCGATACGACTGCAAGCGCACGCTGCACCTTGCGTAGAAGGAGGAAGAAGAAGCGAAGGACGAGGAAATGTGAAATGAAAAATGATGAGTGAAAAGCCGAGTGAACGAAGAACAATCCACGAGTCAGAAGGCGACGTGGATGCACCGAGCTCAGCACGAGAATTGATGAGGCGCTCGGTCGTTCGGGGCTGGGAGCGGCTTGAGAGGCCGAGACCTTCGATGGACATCGTGTGGTAACGAAGGGCACCACGGGACAGAAATGGTTGCGTAAGCACAGCGCAAGTATACACTGTGTCTGGACGACCGGCTGACGTTGAAGGAAGACAGTCAAGAGTTCGACGAAAGCTCGTCTCATCGGTTAGCATGTTGTACACAAGGAAACTTACAAGAAGCAAAGTTTGACGTTTCGGAACCTGTAGAGGTTCCTTGTTCGTGCTTTTTGACTTGGTCACTGACCGTAACTTTCGTTGTGTACAAGGAAGAAATGAATGAATGAATGAATGAAAACAGGAAAGAACGAAGTGAAGGGGAACAAAAAGAATGAACAGGAGGGTGAACTAAATAACTGAATTATTAGAATGTGAAAGGTACAGATGGTATGCACTTGACGTCATCCGCAGGGATCGCTAGCGGCGGTCACCATTTTGCAGGTCCCTGCGCTCGCTGCACGTGCCAAAACTGGCCGCACGAGCTGTCTGCGAGCTCCGTACGACAGCTTGGATGACAGAAACCTTCAAGAGATTTTGCACGATGACGCACGGACAGCACGTACGGACAGACCTCAAAAGCGCGACCGCCCGGTGATGACAAGGCTCAGTGCACGACCCCTATTGAATGCAACAGTGTGCCACAGAAAGAGCGAAGCGAGTGGGTGGTTGAACAGAAACTTATAAGGTGAATGACTCGAACGACGGAATCAGTGCACGAACGAATGAATGACCCATCGGACAATGTAATGAAAGTGTCATAGAGAAACGTGGATAAATCAACGAACGAACGTGATTGGTGTGTGGCAGTGTGACGTGTATTAGCGAACAAGTAAAATAATGATGGCTTTAATGGGCGGCAGTTCGTACGGCACAAGAATATTAAAAAATTAAAATATTGAAAAATTAAGAATATTAAAAAGGCAGAGAGAATTACACTCCTAGCTCGTCGTTTCGCTTTTTGTTGTCTGAATGCAGTCCTGGATATCTGACACGGTCTCCCTCACCAGCAGTACGTTTGTTCCACAATTGCTGTAGACTCCCTGAACAACCTGGATTGGGGAAAGATAGAGGAAAGCCTAAAAGGAGTGCTGTGTGTAAAAGCGCTCCATCCATGCTACTACGTTTATGTTCAGAAGGACCTCAACGCACCACTACACCTTGAAGAGCTCCACAAGGTCTATAGTGTCACAGTTCAAACTGCCGTTACGACTATACTCCCTCCTTGGACATCAACATCTGCTACGCAGTCATCGTCTGGAAATCTTCACTGCGTACATTTACGTGCCACATTTTTTTTTGTGCCACAAATTACGAAGACAGTTCGTGGTTAACCGTTTCGTTACTCATTGCTCTTGTATCGCACCTCCCTGAGAGCGGTGAACAGTCCCTGTATCATGTTCTTCCGGTCTTTAACAGGCCAGGACGCACACGAACTACCTGGCGCTCTTTATCAATCAAGCACGGAACACAAACGCGTTTCTTTTGTTTCGTATTTCTTTTTAACACTTCTTTAAACTCGTGTGGTACCACATACTCCCCTTTCGTTTTTGCACGGCCTGTATCCAAGCGGTTTTCGACGCCAAGCGGATGCGACGGCCCCCCGAGGGGAATTCAAAGGGACGACGGCTTTGTCGAACGAATCTGTATAGCAGCACGACTTGCCTCAAAAGCGTGCAATACAGGCGCCGGCGACACGGCCGAGACCCTCGCGACAGCGGGGGAAGAGCTGTTTGTCGCACGTGCGTATGCGCACGCTAGAGCTACTGCTGGCGAGATGAAGAGCGAACAAAGAAATAAAAAGAATGACAGTATCGGGGCATGCAGCCAAGCGAGGCATAAAGGAGCGCGCACGCGACGGTGGGCCGATCCCGGCGGCTTTGCAGACTCGATCATCGCCGGCATGGTCAAGGCGAGCGAGTCCCGAGGGAAGAGCGTCAGAAGCCGCCTTCCTTTCCACTGCTCGAGTCTTTTTTTACGTCGTCGTCGACGCTGCGCGGCGGCTGCTTGCTGCCTGCTATATACATAACAGGGCTCCGTGTGCCACGCGGCGCCGCTGTTCTTTTCCATTAACCGCTGGCTCTTGTAGGCCGTTCACTGAACCAGCGTTGTCTAGAGTACGTTCCCACTCTCGGTAGTCGTGCTCGCGAGCTGTCACGTTTCCCTCATAGGAGACAATGAAAGAAAAAAGAAATCATGGGAGTATTTGGCTGTCGCAAATCCGCGAACTTTTGGTTCCGGGACCTGGGGATTCGCATCCGGAGCGTTTGGTAGTCGCGGACATCACGTCAATGCAATTTGGCGTAGGCTGTAAACGTTAACTTTCAACCACGTGTGGCTCGCACACGGATATCCCGTGGACCATACGACCATACCAGCATGTCCAATGCAGGTGTGAGCCACGCGATTTTGTAGGTATAGACAGGAAAAATGGCTTCGTCATGTTAGCGTAAGCTAAGAAAAAATTTGGCGGCAGACAAACATCACAGGGATGTAAAAGCTCAATGAAATTCGTTGCGGTCGAGCACACACAGTGGCGGATCCATAGAAGCGGAGGGAGCCCGGAAGTGCTTACCCCCACCCCCCCCTTTCGCCCCTCCCCTTTCTCTCGATTTTGTAATATGGGCCCGCAAAAAAGAACCATTTCAGGAACATCATTATATGTGACTTTTTTGTGTAGCGTCAAATTCACCGTGCATCTGAAAGCCAGCACGCCGATTTCTACGGGTGTTGAAGACGTCTTGAACATTACGTATCAGGCTTCCCACATGCTGACCCTATCCTCTCGGGAAAATCCTGCATCCGCCCTTGAGCGCACGCAATGAGCATGCACGGCGCTCTTTGTGTCCCGTGTCCATTCGTTGCCCAGCTATGCGATGTGCACAAACGACGCTAGAAGTGAGAGGACGCGGGACAATCGCTGTTGTTGTCTTGCTCGTCTCCGTGTCCTGTGAGAACATTATAGACTTACGCGAGCACCGCGCCAGTCTCGCGTTTTCCTTCCATGAATTGTTCCATGAATTCCATGAAATGTTGAGGCCCGTGTGCTGTGCGATATCAGCGCACGTTAAAGAACCCCAGGTGGTCGAAATTTCCGGAGACCTCCACTACGGCGTCTCTCATAATCAGAGCTGGTTTTGGGACGTTAAACCCCACAGATCAATCAATCAAGACTAGTCGTAATTGTTAGACTAACTTATGAGGTAGGACATTAACTTCTCCCGAAAGGAAAGTAACAGATGGAAAAGGTTATCATTTACTGCCGTCGTCAATGCAGCACCAACCTGTGCCTGGAAATTTTGCAGTCATATCGCTCGATCACTCTGTGTGCCACCATAAACAGCACTAATTCCATGATATTCTGTTAAATGAATGTTGAGGTGGCTCTGTAACTGCTTTATTTATTTATTTATTTATTTATTTATTTATTTATTTATTTATTTATTTATTTTTGAAGACGGGCAGAAAAGGGCGCCGACCAGTATCAAAGGCTCCTGCGAACGCGGGCGCCAAATTTTATTGCACTGCTCGCACCAGCAAATTTGCATTTTGGTTTCAAAACACAGCTGGAAGGCGCCCGCTCTTCTTTCAACAAATTACGTCACTGGGGGCACCGAGTACGTCGCTGGACTTTTTTTTTTTTTTTCGTTGCCCTTTAAGCGATCCGCACATTTTCCTTATTTGCTGAATTCAAAACGAACAAATAAGGCGTAGCAGATGATCCTCCCGCGATCATGGAATCAGCCACTGCTGTCTCTGCCTCAAGCGACTTGCGACTTGGCTGGTGCCCCCAGTGACGTCATTTGTTGAAATAAGAGAGGGCGTTTTCCAGCGCTATTTCTTGAGACCAAACTGCGAATTCCCTTGTGCGTGAGTGCAATAATATTTGGCTCACATGTTCGCAGGAGTCTTCACGACTGACAGGCACCGCTTTCTGACTACGTTCGAAAATTGTTGCAGGGCCCCTTTAGCTTGTTGTTGTTGTCGTTGTTGTTGTTGTTGTTGTTGTTGTTGTTGTTGTTGTTGTTGTTGTTGTTGTTGTTGTTGTTGTTCCCAAAAGTATCGCACAAGCAGGCCATTCCTCCCCTTCAACCTCTCTTAACCACGAGTACAGAGCGCACTGTAATCACGATGTATCGCTACTTTAAACAGATGTTTAATTTTCTACTAATGTTCAATCCGACAATCGCACCTGCTGAACCTAGTGCTCGTTGTGCGAAACTCTTCAACCCTCTCTGTGTTGGCACAGGCACACATACGGTGCATGGTTACATATATACTCGACCTGCCTCGGTGTTCCACTGCACGACCTGTGCGGCTATTGTTCTTAGGTTCAGTGTGAATGACAAATTCTGTTTTACCGATGCTTCGGCAGATGGGTTCACGCGTTCGATTTCATTTGGGGCCCCAAAGAATAATTTGTCCGAAGCAAACGCAGACAGATTGGTGCGATGTGGTGGTTCTGTAGCGGTCTATACGATTCGGGGGGGGGGGGGGGGGGGGGGGGGTAAGGGGAGCGGTCACGAGGACTGGAGAAAATATGCTATTGGATGCGGCGGTTTGAATTTTCGTGTACGAACAGTCCGCGTACAGCATTGATTCTGTAAGACTTCACAAGTAGTTTCGTTGATTCAATGCGACCCTACCACAAGTACACGCACATACACAAGTAAACAAACTCGCACGGAGTGCTTATTATTATTATTATTATTATTATTATTATTATTATTATTATTATTATTATTATTATTATTACTTACCGCGAAATACTCGCTGGGATTGGTGATCTCACAGCTAAGTTGTAACCATTCCAGGCAATTAAACTTCTGGTGTTAACAAACAAAGCCGCGTACCGTTCGACTTGACAGTTGCTTTTCACACGAAGTCGCCAATGCCGTAACATTGAAATCGACGTTTAGAAAAAAGGAAGAAAAGAGGAACGCTGTATTCCAAAAAAAAAAAAGACAGCCACTGTAGGTTCCTGTATGTTCATGTTTTCTTTCTCTCTCTTGGCTGTGGAGATGGGCTCAGTGCTAGAATGCTTTTATGTCAGCTTCAGCTTTGCTGAAACAAACTCTGGCCATCGTCTTCGAACGCGTCCAAACTATGTGTACTTCGTGCGCTGTAGCGAAGGTTTCTCCGATACGGCCACCCCCCCCCCCCCCCCCCCCCCCAAAAAAAAGAAAACCTTGCGGTGTTGAGCGCGTCATTTTTCTCCCACGAAGCCAAGATTTATTACCCTTCTCATCTGTCTTGAGCTATTAAAAAAAAAAAAAGTTTCTAAGAAGCGACGTGCCACGATTACCTGTTTCAGTTCATCGACACGACACTGATTTAATGCCACCGGGATTTATTTTTATCTTGCGAAGAATGACTAACCTTTAAGGCTCACTGGGGGTCGTCGGTGAATCGACAACCAACTTCGACGCCTATCTCCATTCTTCAATACCACATGAAAGAACATGTTTTGTTGTTTTCATATTATCAGGCCATATCAATGGCGGAAGATTCATTGTACAACGTTATCCACATAAAGAAGAACAACAACTAAGTTTTTCTGAAAACACAGTAAACTGGCGGCGATAACTGGTGCACATGACTGAGAACTGAACGCGTCGTACGTGTGCGCAATAAAAAAGAGCCAGGCCAGCGCGGAACCGCACGACAGTGACAGCGTATGCTGGAGGAGCGACTTTCTTAGAGGCCATTTTAAACGCTTGATAAAACTAGCGTAAGTAGAGGTGGTAATGGGTGCAGAGCTACAAAGCATGCAGCCCTGTGTTCTTTCAAATGATTCCTCGAACTCGTTATGCAATCCACTTTCAGCGACATGTATATTGGCGTATTATTATTCTGGCACGTAACATTACATTTGTTAAGGCGATTCCTCGGCAGACGTTATACCTGTTTAGGTCCTTTAGCGAAGATTTCTCAAGCACAGGCATAGCTCAGTGGTAGAATGCTCGACTGCCACGCAAAGGGCGTGTGTGAAGAGAAACTGTCCACTTGAACGGTATTCGGATTTGTTTGTTAATAACAAAGGCGTAATTGCCAGGAATGGTTGTAACTTAGCCATGAATTCACCAATCCTAGCAAGACATGCTGACAGGGTGCACACACATTGTCATGTAACGCTGTCTTCACACATGGATCTTTCCACGTGCATCCACTACTTATCGGAAAGACAGACATCCCCATGGCGGTGATGTGTGCATCCTTGTCCCAAGCAAGTGGACTAGCGAGGAAATTTCTTTTCAGAATGCAGCCGAATCAAAGTGATGCCGTGCTTAGTTGCCCAATGGAAGTACCACCGTTATTTACTAATAGTCGTTATTAAACTACGCTTAATACTGGAATTGTCCCGCTTGAGTGGAAAGTTGCAAACATCATCCGGTTCAGAAATTGAATGACAAAAAAAAAAAAAAACGCTGAATATTACAAAGCTGATCTCGTAAACAGCAATCTGTAACTTATGCGAGCGCATCACTCACAGTGCAATAATTAAATACGTTGTGTCAAACAGCTTCTTCACACCGTCTCAGCATGCTTTTATAAATGAACGTTCATGTACTATTCGGCTAGTCGAATTTCAACATAACATTTCATATTCCTTAGACAGTGATTCCCAAGTAGATGCAGCATTCCTTGATTTCTGAAAAGCCTTCGATACCGTTCCACACGACCTATGCAAATTTGCGTTGCTTTCTGTACATATAAGCCTCAAAGGTTTTGAGTAAAGGTTCTTTAAACCGTCGCCAAGAAACCGTAGTATACCTAATGGCTTAAAATCATCTGCGGTAACCGTGACGCTTTTGTGTGCCAAAGGGTGAGTATTAAGACCGCTGCTCTTAATTTGCACTAATAGCGTAGTTGAATGTGTTACATCTCCCATTAAATCATCCGCAGATGACTGCGTAGTGTTAAAAAAAATAAATCACGTAAGGATGCCGAAACTTCGCAAAGCGATTTGTGCACAATATCGCTATGGCGTCAAAATAGAAAAATGATTCAGAAAATCCTGAAACTCTGCCTATCGTTCACCCGTATTTAGACAGGCAACGTCATTAACAATTCAATAATTAGCAATGAGTGTTCGTTATAAGTATTTGAGCGCTTATTTTTCTGAAATCTTTAGGCGGAATAAGTAGATATAGAAATCACCGTGACAAGGGCAAGTAAGGTGTTATAACTGATGCGCAGGAATGTTATAAGCTTCACAAACCGAGAAACACACACACACACACACACACACACACACACACACACACACACACACACACACACACACACACACACACACACACACACACACAGCCCCGCCACGGTGGTCTAGTGGCTAAGGTACTCTGCTGCTGATCCGAGGGTCGCGGGATCGAATCCCGGCTGCGGCGGCTCCATTTCGATGGAGGCGAAATGTTGAGGCCCGTGTGCTGTGCGATGTCAGTGCACGTTAAAGAACCCCAGGTGGTCGAAATTTCCGGAGCCCTCCACTATGGCGTCTCTCATAATCAGAACTGGTTTTGGGACGTAAAACCCCACAAAACAACAACAACAACAACAACACACACACACACACACACACACACACACACACACAAGCGCAGTACTTTAATCACAAGGCTAATCAATTCAAATTAAAAGCGCAGGTATTTGCGCGCTGCATCGGTAGTGCGGGTATGCGCCACACGAAAGAAAGAAGCCACACGTGACTAATACCCACATTGTATTGTAGGTATGACTCCACCTGAAGTTCACTGTAAGTGTACCCTAAAGAACCAACCAAGAGTGCACCAAATGCTAAGGGCTCGCGCAGTAGCGCACCCAGGATCACCCAGCAGCGCACCCAGGATAGCAACACTTCACTGTAGGGAATGTAGGCCACGAGCTTTTAGAAAACAGAACAACTTTATAGATGGTTAAAGCGGTTGAGTACAGAGCCAGCCAGCACGACCGAGTCGGCTGGGGTGACTGCCTCTTAACAAAAGGGCTGCACGGCCTTAGCGTTTCTGTCTGCTGTTCCACGTCCAGTTGCAGGTCGCTGGAAAAACACCGGCCACGGTGCTCCCGCGGGCGCTCCTGGCTTGTGCAGCTGGGGGACGACAGGATTCTCCGAAAGTCGCGGAGCAAGAGCCCATCCCCGCGTGGCGTCTTCGGTTCGACGCGCTGCCGGCCTCCGCTGATGGGGTTGCAAGGTCCGCCGAAATGTTGAAAACTTGACCCTCCCGCTGTGACGAAGGGGTCGACGAAAGGGCCATAGTTCTGGCACAACAGCCCCTCGTCTTCTTTTCGACGAAAAATGCCCAAATTGATACATTAGGACAGTAACTGTCCAGCTAATTCAGCTGATACCCGCGCCGCGGTCTCCCGTAAGAGAAGAAGGGGCGTGACAAAAATGAAAAGCACAGGGAGAAGGAGAGGTCATATACAGCAACTATTCACATATGCACACGCAAGTCTCAAAATTAGCTTTCGATACGGCCGCCTCAAAGGAGTTAAGTCTTTCGGTAGAGGCGTCTCCTCAGCTAAGAGACAGTAATGATGCGGTACAAACCAATTTCCTCGCCTTTCACAAAAATCCCTAACGCTGGTTGAGGTGTCGTCACCGGACACACACACGCCACCAACTTATTTATTTATTTATTTATTTATTTATTTATTTATTTATTTATTTATTTATTTATTTATTTATTATTCTCTTTCTTTCTTTCTTTCTTTCTTTCTTTCTTTCTTTAACAAAGGTCAAGCCAGCGCTTGCCTGACGTGTCAAGCAGCAAGCATGGTCACTACGCCTGCGTCCGTTCAGACAGCGTCGCGGAACCGTAATTTGCTAGTTCATAGCGCGCAACGTGCAGTGCAACGTGCGGTATTTTGTGGAAGAAAAACGTATTAATTTCATTACTTTAGGCTGGTAGTTTCTGCCTGAAAACGAGGTTGTATCAACCACTTTAGGCACCCAAAATTTCATTCGAGCAAGTGATCTCGGCGCCAAAATATGCGTTCAGTATCCCGTTCCCTTGGCAGACACATAGGGGCCATCGTTCCTCGAGGGGATGTCCACGACGTACTTCCCGTCCTTTCTTTCTTTTTTTTTTTTCCGTACTGTGTGCAGTTTTAGCAACGGCGGCTTACCGTACGGTAATTACGGTAATGCCGTACCGTCGTGGTCGGCACGTAGAAAATTTAGCTCGTCCAAATTGCACGAGCAAGTTTTATCATCTGATGACGTTTCCGTACTCACCGAGCAACTATAGTGCAGCTCTTTCCGACTTAAATGGCCACGTGCCGACAATGACGGTACGGCATTGCCGTCACTACCGTACGTTAAGCCGGTGCTGCTAAAACTCTCTCATGTCATGCTTCCGAATAAAATAACGTTGCACTCGTTCGCTTACGAATCAGCACGTGTAAGAGACGCAAAAAAAGAAAAAGACTCTGTAGAATGCCTTCAGCCGAATCTATATACGTCAGTACATGCGTATAGATGTAGCAATCAGTGTAGAAATCGGTACATACGTAAAATGTAGAACGTGGCGTTGCCTTGGCATTTCACTCGTTTCTGAATAACCGCGAAATTTCGAGAATATAACCACTATAAAGTGCGCAGATTACGCGCTCGCGTTGAAATAGATATAATTTGCAAAGACAGACTAACCTTCACTGGTGCCCTTTTTGTTGACTGAGGTGGAACTTTGGCTGACTGGGAGTAGGCTTTAGGTTAACTTTAGGTGGGCTGGCTAATACCTACGTATCCAATGCGGGCATGAACCGCAAGAGATTAATTAATTTACTTACTTATTTTCTCTCTTCTATTCTTAGGTGTGTCTCGTACGCGCATATCCAATGCAGTGCACCTACTCCATTTAATTAATTTTGATTAATTATCCTAGTGGTTAAATGACTCGTTTCTGTACTGAGACTATGCACCGATATCGCATGTATACCTCACGCAACTCTAAGCTTGATGTTTTTGTATGATTTTATCTTTTCGAGCTTTTCTTTCTGTAATTTTCGTAACAACCCCCATTCGGAGGTGAATCGGAGGTGGTGAGCAAGAAACGGTTGTATCTGCGCGTGCATATGTGCGAACATAGGCAAAAAAAAAAAAAGCATTTCATTGCGAATTTTCTAAAAAAGTTCACAGCATATCCACGGAGTGAATGATGATGAGTGGGCGAAGCTCCGGAGGTGCATCGTAGATGGTGCCGAGTTCCGGATTAATTTAGTTAACGCGCACGCTACGAATCCTTATGGTTCAACTACGCACAAGTGAAATCTCCCACCGGCACTTCATTGCAAGTCAAGATCCAGTGCATATATATATATATATATATATATATATATATATATATATATATATATATATATATATATATATATATATATATATATATATATATATGTGTGGGTGGCCGGTGAACGGTTCCAGCGCGAGCAGTCGGCATTTTTCAATCAAGAAACTCGCTTCAATCAAGAAACGCGCCGAGGGCGAGCGCGAGCCTCCCGGCGGCGCGAGGTGGCTACATACATACATAGTACATACTACTACTACTACTACTACAGAGGAGGGAACGACCCACACCCTAAGGAGCTTCGCCCCTAAAAGATATACCGCTGAAATCAGTATTTCTTCGTTTGGTGTGTTCGCTGTTACCGAAATAAAGAACGATCAACGCCTAGCGCGCTAATTAGAAAAAAAAATTGCTATTTGCGCTCTGTACACAAAAGTATATGTCACCGATTCCTCAGCTATGGAAGCTTTATACAGTTTTGATTGATTTCTGGGGTTTTACGTCCCAAAACCACGCTACGATTATGAAAGACGCCGTGTAGTGGAGGGCTCCGGAAATTTCTACCACCAGAGATTCTCGAATCTCTAGCGTCCACTGATCTTGCACATCACACGGGCCTTAACATTTCGCCTCCGTCGAAATGCAGCCGCTGCGGACGGCACTCAATCCCGCGACCTTCGAATCAGCAGCCGAGTGCCATCTTTAGTTTAGGCATGGTGCAAAGGTCGGTGTTTGTGGTTTGGCGGGGCCAGGTCTCGCGCACCCTTTTTCGTACGCCTTTGGTTCGGCGAATGAGAGCGGCCGCGTGCCTGAGGAAGCGAGACTGTAAATAACAGGCAGAAGACACAACAATAGTCGCGAGGCGGCAGTGCATCATGCTAAATTCCCTGTATAACATTAGTGCATGCTTACAAAGCAGTGTCGCGCCGGGAGGTGCGAGGTAAAGTCCCTAGATCGCTTTTCTCGCTTTTGAAAGAAAAATCTAGGGACTTAAGTGCGAAGGAGTTCGCTGCCATCCGAGAACTGGTGGAAGGCCACCTGAACAGTCAAATTCAACGCCTCCAACGAACACGGCAAGGTACTGATATTCTCTACCGGTTGGGATACACCCTGCCGAACAAAGCGCTACAAGAACGCAAGAACCTTGGACTTGAGATTCGAAGCAAAATTCAGGTGGCCCCGATTCCACGAAATATGCATCCTGACCGTCATAAAGGCTGGAGACGTGCAAGGCTTCAGGCTTTAATGCGCGTTCTAGGCGATGGTACCTCTGATACGCCGGTCCTCTATACTGACGTGGCACGGTACCCACAAAGACAGGCCATGTGTCTTGTCGTAGTAGACAACACCGACACTCTAAGCTTTTCGACCACGCTTAATATATAACGACAGTGCCATGGCGGAAGAGGCGGCTGTCGCCTTGGCTATTGTACATGCTTCTCTCCTACCAGCACGGGACGAACCTACGACAGTGGTCACTGACTCGCAAACTGCCTGCAGGAACATAGCACAAGGAATGGTGACACCGTACACACACCGTATTCTGACATCGTTACACCCCTCATTACTACACAGGGTGCGTATCGTTTGGACACCTGGACACGCCTCTCTCCATGGCAATGAACGCGCTAATGCGGTAGCCCGAGAGCTCAAAAACCGGGCGCCATCGGAAGAGCTGTCCAATCCGGACGACGCACCAACAGAACCATTGAACTATGCTGACACTCTAGAACATTACAGACAAAGCCGACGTTATTTCCCCCCGCCACACCATTCCCTCACCCGGGAGGAAGCTGTCGCGTGGCGGCAACTACAGACTAATTCCTTCCCATGTCTCTTCACCCTACACCTCTTTCATCCCACACAATATCCCTCATACTGTCTCTACTGTGGAGCGCAGCCCACAGTATATCACTGCACGTGGGAATGCCCATGTCCACCGGGCTGTTCCCCTATCCCATCACCATCACATTCCTCCTGGGAGACTGCGCTGACCAGCTCAGCGCCGCGGGAGCAGCGTCGGCTGATCCAGCGAGCACGTGGAGTGGCGCGAGCCAATGGGGCCCTGAACTAAGGGCTCCACCCTACGAGGAAGATCCCTCATTCCATTCAAATAAATGTTCTCTCTCTCTCTATCTATCTCTCTCTCTCTCTCTCTCTCTCTCTCTCGCTGCCGTGGGGAACGTATAGACGTACTTTCGACGCTGAGCCGTGCTCCCGCTACTGGGCCGCGGTAACATGTGTCACCTTTTTACACCACAAGAACCACTTCGACAAATAGCAACACGCGCGAGAGCCATTCACGCCGTGGGTATGGCTTCTGGACGGTATGGCGCCGCTTTTGGCCGTGTTTTGGTGTATACTTGCTGTGAATGCTTCTCTGTACCTACATGTTTGTCAGCACTGGAAGAACCTAGCTCTCGCCGACGCCAAGTTTGTCCAATAAACTTAATGGGGAGAGGGAAAGGAAGGAGTGTCAGTAAGCGAGAAGAGCGTTGCACCTTGCCGTCAGGGATTTGAGGCGGGCTCCGCCGCGGTGGTCTTGCGGTTACGGTGCTCGGCTGCGCCAACCCAAAGGAGGCGCGGTCAAACCCAGCCGCGGCAGTCTCATTTTCGATGGAGGCGAATATGCCAGAGGCCCCTGTAGAGGGCGTTGACAGTGCACGTTAAAGAACCCCAGGGTGGTCGAAATTTCCGGAGCCCTCCACAACACGGCTTTTCTCTCCTCTCCTTTCTACACTTTCGTTCCCTTTCACTTAGCCCCGCGGACGCTGAGCCGTGCTCCTATATATCACTTCAGAAAATAGCGTCTTTTCCTCACCCGAATTGCAGCTATTATTTGGAGCGGTACAACCGAGGGGCTAAAACGCATCCCGCTCGTAGGAGCGTGCTATCACCTATATTTAGTCGGCTCTGCCGAATGCAAGCAACGGATCCACGTAACCAAGCCACTGTCCGTGTACATATGTATACACGTTTTGTATATAAAGTAGAGTTGTGCATCTCGAAGAAAGGTTGGTCTCCATCCTCGAAGTAAACAACACAACGAGAGACAGACCCCTTCAACAACGGCCACGCCATCTCGGGGAAGAGAATAAGAGAATATCGATGCCACATGGGCCTTTTTAATCACGATCAACGCGCTGATCGTTATCAGATTTCTTAATCGCGATCTTCAGTGGTCGCTGCTCCAGGGCGCAAACTAATCCGGACTGAATTTGATGCTGGCGTCACCCAAATCGCAATCTTGGAGCCTGATCTTCATGCGTAGATCATCATCCGTCTTGATCCCGATCGAGCCTCATCAGGATTAAAAATGACCGTGTAGCAGCGCCTAATCCGGATCGGCGTTGATCGCAATTAAAAGTGTCCGCGTGACGCCAGTATAAGAGAAGGTTGACGAATTGTTTTCTCATGGTGTCCTATTCTGAGTTGGAGATGTCAGCTTTCGGTGAATGCTGATCGGGTGGTTGATAAAAACGCGCAAGCAATCAATTCAGCCACTGGATAGGCGAGATCTTACGTCACGCCATAGACACTCGCCGAAAGTGATAGTCACAGAACACGGCCATGAACTGACTATATAGCTTTTTTTTTATTGATATGATATTAGGAGATGTTGGCGCACAAATAAGGCGCCGGCTACTCCTTGGCTCCTGGGTTGGTCCGTACAACATGCATGGTTGCTGAGCAGTATGCGAAGCAATCTGGCATAATCACAAGAACAGTGGTTCCGTCAGAAGAGTAACAAAGAAACACAACGTACACGAATATAATTTCAAACACATGGCAGTACTTTCGAGTAAAAGTCTCTAATAAATAAATATATAGCCTAATTTGCCTTGAATGATTTGTAGGGTTTTACGTCCCGAAAGCAGGTGTGATTATGAGACGCCGTAGCGGAGGGCTCCAGAAATTTTGACCACCTGGGGCTCTTTAACGTGCACTAACATCGCACAGTACACAGGCCTACACATTTCGCCTCCATCGAAATGCAGCCGCCGCGGCCGGGGGGATTCGATCCCGCGGTCCTCGGGTCAGCAGCCGAGTATAGCCACTAGACCACCGTGGGGGGCTAATTTGCCTTGTTCACTTATAAGAAAAAAGAAAAGCTACAGTAATGATGACGTGTCACGTTGCCACTTAGTAAAACGCAAGAACGATAAATGTTAAATTAGTTTCGCAGTAGCAGGCTGGCTTAAATTCCGCCTGTGCTACGTCAACACGATGCCACGGAATTATAACTGCATCTTCGCGCACTCTATAGTTGTGTTATGGGCGCCGAAAATACTTTCACCACATGATAATTTTAATTTTTCGACTCCCCTTGGAAAAACTGCTGTCCTGTCGCAACCGATACGGTCAACTATACGCCGGAGCAGGAACCATCAGAAATGATGACGTCACGGCGAGCTGTCAAAATTCATGACCGTATCGTTAAAGACCGTGACGTCAGTGAGAGCTGGAGCAGGAACTCTTTTTTTCTTATTTGTATCCGTTGCAAACAATTGCAAACAGTGGCGGATGCTATGCGGTAAAACCTGCAGTGCGGCAGGCTGAGGCGCCCTTAGATCCCAGTTTACGTGAAAGCGGCTGGTGCACTGCGCAGTCATCGCATATTAGGAAACAACTATTGATAGATCATTACATAAATTTCGTTATGCAACTACATGAATGTATAACAATGGCAACTGAAAACACTGGAAACATTGCATACCAATACATTATAAGCACTCGACGACAGATAGCAGTTACAAATACAAGTGAGAAGGAAATGTGCGTTGATCCATATCGGTATGATTAGGAGAACGAACAGATAAGTTTCAAGAGTCACCGTGCTATGTTTATGCTATCAGTGCCACATCCGTGTAACGAACTTCGCGGCGCCGTCGCTACATGCTTATCGTTCATGCGTCTTGTCTGAATTATCACTGTTCTCGCAATAGTTCTTTTCTTTTAACAGTTATTGATGCGATCAATTGTCTATATAGTGTAACTTTGAGGCGTGTGAAGCAAATGTCTTTCTTATCTCCCGCTCCCTTCGACCCTGTTACTGCTTCTCAACCATGCATGTTGAACGTTCACCACACCCAAGAGCCAAGAAGTAGCCGGCGCCTTATTTGTGCGCCAACATCTCCTAATATCATATCAATAAAAAAAAAAAAAAAAAAAACGTGGACATCGTTTTGACAGCGCACGCGCTGGCTGCGCGGCGGCTGTTCTGGTAATTACGCTCTTCTCCAAAAGAATTGGGGGTCATAAAGGCATAAGGAACGTTTCTATGCTTCGTTGCGCACTTGATGCGCGCGTTGTGTCGAAACGCAGCAGTAGCATGGCATGCATGTGCTGTCGTTTTGTGCACTGTATTTTATTATGCCCGCACCAAGGAGAGACCGAAGCCGCACTGTTGATTTTAAAACAATACCAGTACTAAATGCGAAGCATTTCTTCGCAAACTTGAGCAACTTTGGTCGTATCTGTCTGGCCGCCTACGTCTCGCGGTGCTCTCCTGATCGTCTCGTTCACTTTATTAACACAAAAACTGGCATGGTAGAGTTTCAATATATGTCGAACATGAATAATTGATCTGGGCACCTTTAAGATTGTATATCTAGCTGAGCTTTAACTTACATAAGGCTAGATGATGTCATATGTGCTGTAACAATTTATTCTTCCGCGCACTGCTATACTCATGCGCCTATATTCTGCATGTACAGTCGTGAGCAAAAGTTTGGAGACCAATGGGTGCCACAAACAGCTATTTTTCTTTGCTGTCCGAGTAAGTTGGCTTAAATCAGGTGGTTCAGCCTAGGTGCACTTGTTCGACCGATGTAATGCAGTGGTGCGATTCCATGTTGTAGAGCTGTGCTACTCGGAATTTAAAGTTTTTTCTGGTGCCATGGTATCCAAACTTTTGCTCGTGACTGTACCTGTGTACAAATTTTTTTCTTATTCCTGCATTCTTTTCTTTTATTGCGATAGCAATTACATGGACAGTCTCGGCTGGTTTTTGCCGTCCCCGTCGCCGTCATGCACCGTATATATATATATATATATGAAAGTCCCAAAGAAAGATAATTCAGATAAATGCTTCCGAAGCGCGGAATCGAACCAGCAACCTCTCGCTCCGCAGCGCGTGGCACTAACCATATCCCCTTCCCTTTGAGTGTACCGGTTGAGGTGTCCTCTCCGGAGAGACAGTTATCGTGCACTCCACTCCCCCTTTCCACCTTTCCACAGCAATAAAGAATCTCTTCCCCCCCCACTACGCCACAAAGAGCAGATTCTTCAGGGAGCTAACGGCGAGCCTTATATGCACACCCTTTACCGCTGGCAGGACTCAGAGACGGCAGGCGCTTGTAAGCGCATCGGCTTATAAGCGCATCGGCAGGAGCTTTAAATGCGCAACGGGCAAATTTAAGTCATCGGCCAGCTCGCTCGCTTCTTCTAATATTTGCGCAGGGAGAACCTTGCCCTTCCGCTGTCTGCTCGCGCGGTTGTCTCGTGGTGAGAGGAAGAGGGATGTTTTGAGCTTTCATCGTGATGTTCGCGCTGATGCTACGGGAGCGTATGAAAGGGACGCCGCTAAACGAACAAACAGAAGATGAGCGCGAACTATCAAGTGTCACAGCTCGACACTTGAAGCACGCTAGTTTCCTTCGCTGCTTCAGCCGCCTTTGCAACAGGAGCGCTGTTAAAACTGAGAGTATCCATTGTGACAGCTTATTCGCGCTCGTTCGGTGTATATCTGTGCGTTCGTTTCGTGCGTGCTTCACTTGATAGTTCGCGCTCATCTTCTGTTTGTTCATTTAGCGGCCTCCCCTAGCTTTGTATGTGTAGCTTTGTGACACACAGCGTATAAAGCCCTTCGTACCAGCACGCGCTGCCCACGGGAGGCGCTCACTTAGCAAGTGCATGTTTGCTACAATTAATATTGCTCCTGAAGCTGCAAGCCTCACTTCGTATAGCATTACAGTTTCTTGCTATCGCATTCATTGCTTCGCCCTTGCGGCGAAACTGTGATTTTTTGTTTATATTTTTTTGTGTGATGTTAGCTAAAATAATTCCTGTGTCTGCTTTCTGTCGGCTCTGCCCTCCAAGCCCAATGAGGCTTTGGCAGGCCAATTTTGTATTGCACTGATGTTATATCAAGGTGTTAATAAATTATTATTATTATTATTATTATTATTATTATTATTATTATTATTATTATTATTATTATTATTCCTTATGCACGCCGCGATTAATATATCACACGATAACGCGTGGCCCTGCCCCGGGGTTGGGCCCGGGGCAGGCGGGTACGTGTCACAGGTGATTGTATGTTCACATTTCAGCTTATTAATCAATGACCGAACAAACTACTATTGAAAATCTTATTTGAACGGACTCGGCATGCATGGTCGGAACAACGGAAAGACGCAGCATATGCTGTATAGCTTTCGAATGAAAGGCAGACATAACAAGCAGACAGACACAGATAACAATGCGCTGTAACAACCTGCAGGGCAGCGAACCCACGTCCCCAAGGCGGTAAGCAAGAACCCTGCCGCTCATCCAACACATCGTAAATAAAACCCTTGCATCAGCAGTGCTGCTCTAATGTCACTTGCGGTTCTAGTGCACGTTGGCGGCTCCTGTAGTGGGACAATGCTCATGCGCTGCTATCACTTAACGTGCGTGCTTCTGTCCAGCTATGCTCCACACCGCAGGACTATATACCCTCAGCAAATGACGCTTATGGCACGTAGACGTCATTTGCCACAAGGCTCCATTCTGGGTCAGCTTCTCTTTTTGATTTATATCAGTGATCTTGCCGAATGCGTGGACAGTCAAGTCAGGCTGTACACAGATGACTGCTGCATATATCGTGAAATTAAATGTACACAGGATTCCGAACAACTGCAGAAAGACATGGACTCAGTAATAGCACGGTGCAGTACGTGGAAAATGAAGCTCAACGTGTCAAAGTTCAGTGTCATTAGGCATACCAAAAAAAAAAAAAAAAAGCAGCCCTTCTTACAGATTACTGCATGGAAGAGATACCGCGATCCATTGTAAATGAATGTAAATAGCTTGGGGTTGTCATGAACAGCACACCATCATGGAATGATCATGTTCGCAGGGTATCAGTCAAAGCCAGTCGCGTGTTGAACTTTCTGCGACGCAATTTCAGAACCGCACCTTCTGTTTTTAAACAAGTTCTTTACGTGTCAAATGTACGCCCAATTTTAGAACATGCTTGCGCTGCCTGGGACCCGGCCACTAAGGTAAATATTGATTCATTGGAGCGCATCCAGAAACGTGCCGCCCTGTTTGTGACGGGTGATTACAACTTCACCATAAGGCCACAGGCGATATTGTCAGTGCACTTGGATGGCCATTACTGTCCTCAAGGCGTAAATACATCAGACTATGTCTTTTCTACAACATAATAAATGACAAAACAGGGATCGATAAAAATAAATTCATCAAACCACCAACCTACATCTTACCACGACGGGACCATTCTTTAAAAGTGCGCGGATATAAGTGCCGAACAAGTGCGTTTGCAAATATCTTTTTTCCGAAAACTATACACGAATGGAATAGCCTTTCGTCAAGTATTGTTACCGCACCCAACACAGCGTTCCTTTCACTTTTAAAAGAGTATGTTGTTACCTAATGTCGCTTTTTTTTTTTTCGTCTGTTGTCAACGTATTTTTTTTTTTATTTAACAAAGGCGGAAATGTCCAGCTCATGCATTTTGTGCATACATTGTATGCTGGGATTTACCTATTTTGATTGTTCTTGTTTGTTTTGTACCGCACAGTTTGTTTTCTTTCACGTGTATGTACCTTTTGATTTGTAAACTCCCCTACAATAATGCCCCGAGAGGGCGCTGTATGTACATGTATAAATAAATAAAAAAATTCGCGCTATGTAAACGCAGCCGCAGCTGCGGGGATCGAACCCGCTACTTAATTCGAGCGTAACCTTTGCTGCGGTTTATAGCACACTGGGCTTGGCATAACCAGCGGGTCGGACTGATTAACAACGAGATACGCACGGGAAAGCCTCGACATCGAACAGCTACGCTATCAAAAAAAAAAGCTGAAAAACACGCCAGACCGCAGACCTCCGCGCGCGAATTGTAGACAGCTGAGCGAAGATTATTGCACGCCGAAAGGCGTCACAAGGCTGTGATTCACAGCCTATATCTAACGTATAAGAGGGCTTATAAGGGAGTAGCAGGTGGCACTGACGTCATCGTACCTGCGTTAAATGGCGTACACAGCCTTTCTACACGACTAACACGGCGCAAAAGAAACGCAACGCTTATCTTTGAAATCGTTATAGAAGCCATCAATAGAGACAACGAAAGAGGCGTGGTCTGTGGGGAGCCGCTCCCTATTTCGAGGAAATACGAGATGACACAAAATGAAAGCTCTTGACGCCCCCTTTTTATATATATACCCTATCAAGAGTCGTGCTCCACTCTACTGAGCCAACAATATGCCATAAGCGAGGGGCCACTATATACAGTTCTGTAGCTATGCCGAGCAAAAAGGATCACTTCTGCAGGGCATCGACGATTGGCGCCGCGTACGCGAGCCGCATGAATTATTTTCCCCGTCGTGCGTTGCAAACCCCTTGCGAAACCCTGCTTGACCACCGTGGAAGGTGCATGCAACCCCGCACCCCATTCCCCCTCTAATTATGACTTTCTCTCACCCTCATTCAAAAATCTTCACTTGTTTTCTCGGCTCTCTCTCTCTTTCTCCAGAGCGCGGCGACTCTCTCTTTCCTTCTCTCCCAAGCTGCCGCTGACGTCACATCGAGTCGAACCGGACGGTTTGTTCTTCCTATGAGCGGCCGCTGCCGAGAGCCACTTTTTTTATACACACATCCTGCTGGACTGCATGCGGCAGTATGGCCGCGACAAATCGCAGAGAGAAACATGGCGCTCGTAAAATTCTCTGCGGCCGTGCTGCGCGCCAACTCCGGCGCGCCAGATGAGCCCGAGGCGCCTTTCGATACGGGATCTGTGCGTATGTCTGTGTCTCTCCTTCATCTTTTCATTTCTTATCAGCTAAACGCGAAATCCGGAATACTACGTCGAAACCTGCCAGAGCATGTGCGCCGTGCCTGAAATGACCAGATGCGCATGGTACACGCGAATGTCCATAGCGCCCGCATACGGTCGTATGCGCAGGCGAGGACACGTAGCACGGTCCGACACGCGAGCTTCCTCGACGGGCTCGCATTATTCCAAAGACCTCCTGACGATTCTCTTTAGATTGCGTGAAGAACGAATGTACACATACACAAATAAACGAGAAAATGAGCGTATTCGTTGTAAAAGAGGGTATAGACGGGACGGGGAGAGGAGGTTACACCCGGTTGCGTCTCGCTATGCAAGCTCGAGTGACCGCGGAGCCAAATGACGTGTAAGCCCTTCTATACTGTACACAAGATGTCTCATCCTTCGAATCGTTTCCACCACTTTGCTACGTAATGATGCGCGAGGGAAGGGGTGTGGGCATGTGAACGTCGACTTTACATTAGTGACATATGCGCTGCGTTTAGTCGTACGTCAGTTACAAGAAATGTTCTTCCACGATCAACAGAGAAAACGTCTGATGGTTAACACGGACATTTGCAAGCAGCTCCACCATATAGCAGCTCTAGGCAACATGCCATTAACGTGCCAAAGCGCACGTCTCCATAGACTGTGTGACTAGCTACACATCAAAGTACGTTTTCAATCGGAACATTTCTGTGTCCCTGAAGCCAAGTCACTAGTAGTGAATTCGACGAAGGTGGCAGTTCGAGGAAGGTGGCTAATCAGATCCGCCAAGGAGTATGTTCGATCATACAGGGACCGAATTCACAAAGGTTCTCTTGTAAGCGCTTATTCCCAGTGGTCTGCCGGCTTCGTTAAAAATATTTCTAGCGCCGTGATTAGCTGAAGTATTTTCTCACGAGCACCTTTAGCGTAAATTGTTGCTGTGGAAACAGGCCCAGATTTGTGACTATATATGTAGCGGCAATCGCTTTTGCGAGAGTCGGATACAATAGCGATACTTATCCTGCACGTGGGTTGACAATGTTAAAAAGTGAAGTCATCGCAAAGAAAGTTGTGTACAGAGGTATCAAGTTGCAGTAAAAACGCATGATCCGGGATGGCCGAACAAACGCGGTGCGAATGGAGTTGCAATGAATGCGCCCCAGGCAGTCGGCGCTGTGACTGCTTCATTACAATTTACAAAGTTCTCCGCACAGAACAAAAACTTCCTGTCTCTGGATCTCAAACGGTCATTATCTTGTTGTTGCAGGATGTAAGATGTCACGTGCGGGGGTTCGTTGCGCAATGAACGCGCGCTGTACGTGCAGGAACAAAACAGAGCGCCGGAGGTGTGATACAATGGAAAAGAATGCGCTGTAAACAGATCGTACGCGCTTCCATTACTAAGCGGATCACTCGAGCGCGCATCTCTCATCGTCGCATTGTTTCCGTGTGCCTCAGGGGCGCGATTGTTAGAGCGCGTTAACCTTTGCACTGTAAGCAGAATGAACGGACATGAAACTCTGTAATAACGTTTCCGAAGATGCTCGAGTGAAGAAGACAGTCAAATTGACAGTCAGCCAAGATGCGACATTCGGAACTGACGCGTTGTACTACGCTGCAGTTGGCGGACGCGCACTTGATACATAAAGTGTACGACCAAATAAATGTACGACGTAACATGTAATCGCGGCAAGAACTTCCGCGTGCAGTTATGGTACAAGAATTAAACGCCGCTGCGTTTTTAAAGGGATCGAGGCAACGGAGCACGCCGGAGGCGGCGGCGGCGGCAGCAACAGCTCGCGGTGGCCCCCCTCTCGCAACGGAATGTGAATGACCGTGAATGTTGGGCCAAGGGGCCGAGCGGGCGCTAGGCCTAACCAGTCGCGCCGACCGGCTGACGTCCGGCAAGCAGCAGGGTCGGCGGTGCGGCCCGCAGCTCTGCCCTCGGACGTGGGTAAACCCCCCCTCCCCCCCTCCACCCTTTGACATTGTGAGCCGCGAGCACGCGGGTCGAGTCGAAAACGCGCGAATCCAGGGTTGCGATGCGGCGAGACAGACCTCGACAAACAAGCGCGAGCGCGGAAGGGATGAGCGAAACTTTTCGAAACGGTCGTCGATTCACTGGAGCGCGCGCGTGTGACCCAACGAGGAACCAGCATTTTCACGAGCGCGGAGGAATCGAAGCAAAAAGACGGCAAAGCGAGTGTTGGAGGGGGGCCACGCGCATTTCTCTTCCTTTCCCCCCCGGAAATCGAGAGGTCCCGCCGCCAAGAGAGTGCAACAACAACATGCAACAGGTAGGCAGGCTCCGCTCTGCGCCACGGGCGTGTGAGGGTGGTGAGAAAGAGCGAAAGGGCACGCTCGAGGAGGAGGGGAGGCAGCGGAGGCGAACTTACCCAAGACCGCCTGCAGCGCTTGGTCCTCGCCGACCACATCCATGACGCGCGTCGTCGTGTTTTTGGGGGCCGATTGAGCGGCACCGGTGCGGTAACTCCGGGTTACAACGTCGATCAGGAACCCACCATGGTCACTGGCGCACGCACACTCGAATCACGTCGGAAGGCACCGCTAGCTGGCCAGAAAGAAGCGTCTCGAACGGCGGGGCACCATGTTCACTGTCACTTGCGCAGCGCTGCCTGCTCGGCGCTGGCCTGGCTGAACGCCGCTTGCCGCTTCGCGGCCGCCGAGGAGGAAGCGGTTCGTCGAGGGGAAGGGGAGGGTGAACGGGGGAGTCACGTGATCACTCTCGCTCCTTCCGACGTGGGACGGCCCGCGAGAAAGGGGCGGCCGTCGGAGCGAAAGCTTTGCGCAGGAGTCTTCCCAGAAAGGTGAACCTACGGTGACGCCTAGAGAACCTTGCCGCAGTGCAGGAGTCGTATATATTAAAGGAATTTACGTCTCTGACTGTCATAAAACACGATAGCCCAGCACAAAGCAACTCTCTGACTGACTCTGACATGTGGAGGGCGGGAAGTAAAGTACCGTGGAAAATTAAAAAAAAATAAAAACTTCAGTAAACGTGTGCGAAATAACGCGCGCGTATGTCTCAAAGCACAATCGTTTGCGTTCGTAATGGTCTTGTTCAACGGTCTCTCTGTGCTTTCTTAATAAGCCTTTATTTTTTTCTCAGTTTAATTTCTTCGTTAGAGCGCTAACATTAACTTTCTACGAGTAAACATGAAGATGATCTACAGTGTTGCGGCTGATGTAACACAGCACTGAAAAGTTGTGTCAGTGACTCTGGTCCACACTTCATCATTCGTTTTCCTCCGCTCTTTGCTTTGCCAATGTAAGGTTACTCTGCCAGACTCAGCCCAGATCAAACTATTTAAGTCTTTAATTTCTGTCCATTCTTTCTCTCTCTCTACAGCTGATATGTCCTCCATATACAACGTTACAGAATGTCGCAGACACATTACGACGTATCGTTAATAAAGCACGGGGAGCAAGTACACACTCGAGCACGCGCGCCTTCGTTCCTGCTCATGCAATAATAGGTATCCAGTCCACAATGCAGTGGAGGGATACCTTTATACTTACTCCAGCCGTGGTAGCGGTATTCTCGGGCTCTTCCCTTCATAACTTAGCTGTTTCGAAATGGTTCGTGGCGCATGACAAAGTTCTGACTAGTTCTTTGAATTTACCTCAATAATGCAAGGATTCATACAGCAGCCCCCCCCCTCCCCGTTCCCCATGTGTATCCCCACATGCCCTCCAAAATTATTCCAGCTAAGCTTCGTATCCCCCCCCCAATCGAAGTTATAGATCAACCACTGCCTCAATTGCATGACCAGCTAAGGCTGGCTGCAATGGTCCCAGGACATGGCGCGAGCTCACAACATCCTAGTCTAACGACGCCTCTCCAGAGCTGCATTCTGGATTGAACATATCCATTCTCTCTCAGTATCATCGCCCGCAAATCACCACCATATCGCATTCCATGGTGTAAGGACACTGTCTTATACAGTGCTTAAAATAACATGGAACAGGTCGGAAGGGAGAAGGGGGGCTTACGACCTCTTGCTCTGAACTGCACTACATGTAACATGCTGATACCTGCAAGTGAGGAGAAATACTCAGACAGGAAGGGAGGGGAGGGGGGGGGGGGGTGAAACTTTATTCACTCTACAACGTTCTTTCCCTCAAGCGGAATGCCCAGAATTCGTTAGTGCGGTTTTACTCTCTGTCCAATATGCAGGGACTACTCGCTGCTATAGCTAGGCACACTAATCCTCCAGTGGCATCTCGATTCGCTGTGCCAGCGTTCATGAGCTTAGGAATGGGTCAGTAGTCGAGATTGTACGAAAGGAAGATGGGCCGTTGCACAGTGCGCTTAGATTGACTAAGAAGTCGGGTTAAATAAAGTCAGACGGACTCTCGCGACGCTCTGATGAGGGCTCAGCCTCGCCTGTACTGTGGCTTCACTGCACAACAAGCAGTCATGCAGTGAAGACTCAAAATAACGTGAAATCTTCGAATGGCAAGCTTTCCTTCTGAGAGTCATATCATTCAATCACTCACTAACTAAATCAATCAATCAATCAATCAATCAATCAGTTGTCTTAATTTATGTCCAATGAAGTAGACAAAGGATCGGCGAATAAAATATCTCTTACGACAGTTTGACGAGACATCCTATAAGGATTTCTGCCGGGAAATCCATAAATGCGTTTCCCTGCAGCTTCGCGCTACAAACTTATGTATGACATATTTTTTTCTTTTCGTTTTCATGACTCGTAATGCCATGTGCGCCTGCATGAAAAGGGGGGGGGGGGGTGCAAAGGGGGAACTTGCTTCCTTCAAGCCCCACCAGCATACAACCGCCCCCCCTCCCCTTCCCTACCCGTGATGCAAGGTATTCGCCCTCCACAAGATGAAATTTTGCGGACGCCCATGTGTAAGGTAAACTGAATACATCGCAACATTGATGAAGCTTTCAGTGTGCAGGCTTCACTACATAGCTACTTGCAAGGTGGCGAGGCTGACCCAAGCAAACTGGCGGGTTCCAGCCGCTGTTGTAGAAGACTTGCAATATCGGTTGCCGACAGAATTTCATTTTACTGCGAACACGCAATAACCTCTAGATAGCGGAATTGCTGTGTGTGTGTGTGTGTGTGTGTGTGTGTGTGTGTGTGTGTGTGTGTGTGTGTGTGTGTGTGTGTGTGTGTGTGTGTGTGTGTGTGTGTGTGTGTGTGTGTGTGTGTGTGTGTGTGTGTGTGTGTGTGTGTGTGTTGCGGCAGCTTGTCTCGCAAGGATACGACCAAAATTTATGAACAATTTCCTAATTTACTAGTGCATAACGGACACGCCATCGTGTTTTATTTATTTTTTTTTGTGCACTGGAATTTTATGGTCCGGGCGCGAAGCACGACCGGGAGGCAATAATGTGAAATGAGTATCCATTGCGGCATATTCATTTCGTGTGTAGCTGACAAGAGGTTTGATTTTCGGAGTCAGAAGAAATGTGGTGCCCAAAAATAGTATTTATTTTTTTGTTTTTTTTATCTATTTATACGTTCCAGGCCCGGGTATATTAAAGAGGGGAGTTGTTACATAAAAAATGCAAAACAAGTTCCTGCTTGGTTATACAAATGCTACTTAATATGTCGCAATAACTCGCAGTGTTTTCCATAAAGTTCTTAGTGAATATGAAGCCCGTAGTTGCCCTGCCACGGTGGTCTAGTGGCTATGCAGAAGAGGCGCTGGGCTATGGTACTCGGCTGCTGATCCGAAGGTCGCGGGATCGAATCCCTGCGCGCCGGCTGCATTTCGATGGAGGCGAAATGTTGAGAACCGCGTACAGTGCGGTGTCTGTGCACGTTAAAGAACCCTAGGTGGTCAAAATTTCCGGAGCCTTCCACTACGGCGTCTCTCATAATCAGAACGTGGTCATCAAGCCCTATGGTTATATAATATTAGCTAATGCTAGTGACTTTTAAAGGTTATAAATTAATAATTTCTGGCATTTTACGTGCCAAAACCACGATGTGATAGGAGGCACGACGTATAGTGGAGAGTCCCGGAAATTTTGGCTGCGCACCTATATTTAACGTGCACTGATTACACACAGGGTACGGGCCTCAGGCGTATTCGCCTCCATCGAAGATGCGACCACCGTGGCAGGGACGGAACCAACGTCCTTCGGGTGAGCAGTCAATGATCATAACCTCTGTGCAATCGTGGTGGACGCTGCCTTCGTCCTTCATGTCATGATTATACTATGAAATGATACCGTCCAGCACGCTAACAGAGAGTGAAGATCATCTGTTCCAGGTCTGCGTCATGAATTGAGCAAAATAAGTTATGTCAGTTACACGCTTGCAAAATTTGATGAAACAGCGGAACTGAGCAAACGTGGGCGTATAGCGTATAGTGGGTATGACGCTCGCCTTCGGGCCGTGAGCACTGAGTTTGGAATACCGCCTTGCCAGGAATATTTATTTTGTTTCTCTCTCTCTTTGACCCTCTGACTCTCTCTTTTTAACACGAAAGTGTTTCATGCCGGGGTCCACCAAAATATCACTAACGTACTCCTGTAACGGAAATGGATGTCTGAAAAAAAAAATGAACACACATTTACGAATGAAAAAGTACCATCCGCTAGGACTCGAACCCACATTCACCCGGTGCGCGACGATAGCAGCTGGAAGTTTCACCGATACACCACCGACATACTGGATCTATAGGAACAGACAGGCCTTATATCTTCACTACACCGCATCTAACTGATGTCCGGTTAAAGAAAAGGTGTTAAGCAAAACAAAATTACTCTTTAATTAACATCGCCTCACTTTCACTGCACTCTTGGCTCGCTTAGGTTCGCTGCGGTGGTGCCACCATCTAGGAACGACAGAGCAAAGCAGATTGTAGTGCTAATGCGCGCCGGCACTCAGCACTTCGGTAGTCTTCGCTCCTCGACCGCCGCGGAAGTTCGAGGCGTGGCGGCGTCGTGACGGCGCTTTCCTTGGACGAAGTGCGGCCGCTACAAAATGTGTCTTGTGTGGCCACATGCGTTCGTGTTGTTCACTTCTTTCTTGTGTCCGTGTCTTGCACGCCTCTTCTTCTGACTATGGAGCGATTTCTAGCTGTATTTGAAGTCGAACTGCGAATTCCCTGGTGAGTGCAGGGCGACAGTACTTCGCTCACACGTTGATTGATCGATTTGTGGGGTTTTGCGTCCCAAAATGATTATGGGAGACGCCGTAGTGGAAGGCTCCGGAAATTTCGACCACCTGGGCTTCTTTAACGTGCACTGACATCGCACAGCACGCGGGCCTCAACACTTCGCTTCCATCGAAATGCAGCCGCCGCATCGGGATTCGATCCCGCGACCTTCGGATCTGCAGCCGAGTGCCATAGTCACTAGATCACAGTGGTGGGGCTCTCGCTCACATGTCCGCGGGAGTCTCCACGACTGATCGGCACCGCTTTCTGACTGCATGTTCAAAAAGTGTTGCTTTGCCCTTTTAAAGGCGCTGTCGTTATACGAAAGGCAAGGCATAGCGATATCGGCGAGTTGATAAAGCGCGAAATTGACGAATGGAATGACGTCAGATTAGATTGTTCCGTACGCAAGCAGACTCAGTGGAGGCATCAGAGACGTGTTTAGAAAACAGAACAACAAACTTTAATCGTGTGATAATGTGGGAAAATAAATGCACTGAAGCAATACAGCACTTACAAACCACTAACAAGCATGAAAATAATATGAATCGAAATGCTTGCAAGGAGCAACTATATCGAAATTAACAAACAAGAAAAGAAATTAAAAATGCAGTAGGTCAAAGCTAACAGCTGAAAAGAATGTAGTACACAGTGGTTAAGGAGTTGAAAGTTCGGAGGTATAAAAAGATGTGGCACACGTGAGATGACCGGAAGCATTGATTCCCCGACGATCGGAAGCAAGAAGTCATGGAGAGTTTTGGCGCGACCGTGAGATCGGCGGAGTTTTAATGGTCCGGGAGCCAGTTTTTGAAAGCGTTCTCAAGCAGGTTGAGCTAACTTGAGATTGAAGTCACGATTACTACGTTGCACACGGTATGCTGCGTCTCGCAACGAGACGAACGGCTAAGTTTTGATGGGCTGCTGATACAAATCCACACTAAAGCTTTTAGAAGGGATACTTTGACCAAGCGACGAGACTGAAATGCGTGGCAATCCACCGCGCTTACGTAAGCCCGTTTCCCTATATATATAGGGAAACGGGGAATGGAGACGTGGTTACGGATGCCTACTCGCAACGTATTCATTTGTATCTCCAACCTAAACTATATATCTACCACGCCTCTTAATTAGTGCGAGGGAAATAGAAAAAAAAAAACTACACAACTAACCGACATGAGGGGTGCGGTGTGCCGTCACTAAAGCTTTCGCTGCGCTTTCGAAATAGCTCCCGTTTCCCGCTGAACAGCGTACGGACAAAGCGCTCAGACTATCGTTGGGCTGTGGCTGGAGTCGCCGGAGATTATCCTTCCTGCCTGAGGGAATCGGACAGACTCCAACTTCCCACACTTACTGAACTAGGTAGAGCGCAGAAAGAGCAAACTTTCGCCCCTCATCTTGCATTTCCCGGGCGAAATTAGTCGGATTTCTCAAATCTGTAGAAATTAGCAGCTACTCCCTCTTGAAAATGTTGCAACGGACATGGAGCCCCTGTATAAATAACTTCCGTTCTTCAATTAGGTTTGAGCGCCCAGCGTTACAAGTTTAAAAATTAATTAGTTTAATTTTGTTAATTACTGTTCAAATTCTTGCTGCTATACACATATTACAGTGCGTGCCATCAAGAACAAAGAGCTACCGCGAAAGGTGCGCAAATATATCCGTTCTTGCGTTTTTAACAACCATGGACACATTTTCAGAAAAAAAAAAAAAAAAAAAACTAGCAATAGTGGCCCTTCAGTTTGAACTTCATAGGGTACGACACCGCCTCTGCGCAAAGCTACATTTTCTGAAAATAGAGAATTCCAAAATGACGTTGATGAGAAGCAGTAGGCCTGTCGCAGTTGGTCCTGGGTGTAGATAAGACGGACTTATTTAGTTCTGCATGACGAGTCGCGTGATACACGAGGAAGCTAATTAATCCGTAAAAGAGAAACTGGAAGCTTTGCGGTTCACAAATTTATTTGTGAGAATTCTGAGAGAATATACCTCTTTCAGAACATCTTGCTTTAAGCAGTAAGTTCGCGCTACTTTCTTTTTTGCCTTTTTAAATCTATCTATCTATCTATCTATCTATCTATCTATCTATCTATCTATCTATCTATCTATCTATCTATCTATCTATCTATCTAACAGCCTATGTCTCGGTGCTCGCCTGGTCGTCTCGTTCACTTAATTAATACACCCCAATATTTGGGAGGTAGGGTATCGATGTATGACGAACATGAATGCCTGATCTTTACATCACTAACATGACATTCTCGTCATGTACGTCACGATTAACGACGCTGCAATCACGTGTGGCTCATACCCGTAGTGCATGGCCCGCGTTATTCGGGTATGCGCAGCAGGTGTCTGAATTTCACAGATGCTATGTCAATCAAGGACGAACTAAAATAGAGATTTAACATATAATTAGAGCGCACTTAAAAGCGAGAAAGGCATACCGTTCGTCATAGCTTGCGGTTGAAGTGTAGACATAACAAGCACACAGACGCAGGCAGCCTACCAAGCTTTAAGTGGGTATCGAACCCGAGTCCCTTATGTACCAAGCAAGCACTAGTCTACAGCGGCTCATCCCACACGGTCAGATTGTAAACAAACCTACTGCACCAGCATTTGTGATTATGGTGCTTGCGTAACGTGAACAGCGCTTCTGATGTGTGTTAAGCGCTATACCATACAAAAGAAATAAAAAATGGATATGTTCTACTATCACTCGGCATGCTTTTGTCCGACTGCTCGATACCGCAGGAATATACCTGAGCGAGCGATGGTAACGATGCGCACGCTAGCTCACTTTGGCATGCATTTTCCCAGTATAAAACAGACGTCCGCGCTGTGCACTACCGGTAGCGCCGGTATTACGTCGTGCCATGAACTACAGTTCTTTCGCCACGGTGCTGCTCACGTTCCTGTGGTAAGTCCGCATTATACCATTCACCAACTGATGCTCATTGCGCAAAACGCATCAGTCGCACACTACTCGTAGCATTATGCTTAATCATAAACAAGTCGTCATACACAATTTCCTCGCTGACTGCTTCGCATGAGACCAATTCCCACAAAGCGCGGGGTCCGCACGATTTTTTTTTTCGATTAATGGGTGCCGTCATCTTGGGTTTATACAAGTAATTTCTCAATTTTGAACACAAGCGTGCGCAGACATCTTCATAAAGGAAAGGGGGAGGCAAAGGAAGGGAGCATACATACAGAACGGTCATGTTAGGCTCCCTAGAGATTTACCTAGAGTTACTGTATATGCTCCCTACGGGAGCATTCCCCAAGGGGAATATATACCGTAACTCTAGATTTACCGTGGCGCCCCTCCTCTTCCTCCTCTCCCCGAACCGCTGCCAACAAGGCCATTTAAATTTGGTCAAAACGCAGCGCAATGTAAAGGGCGCAGATTTGGCGCCCGCCTCAGGTGATTAGGAGAGCTTTGTAGCAGTTCGGATATGACTCTGTGTCATAAAATAAACCAAAGGGAGGCGAGGAGCCATTGCAAGGGATGTGCCCCAGCTTGAATACAAGGGGCGTCAGAACCCCCCTCCCCTTCATGATTTATGCCACTGTCTTCAAGAAAGGGGGCTTGTTTTTTATTTTTCCTTTCTTTTTCTTTTATAGGCAAAGCGACGACGGGCCCTGTGACGATGAGTGTAGTATCTATTCTTGCAGGTCCCCTTGCCATATTGTGCTTTTCTCTCTCTCTCTCTCTCTCTTGTACGCGGGCAAGGTCAGGCAAGCTTCGAGACGATACGTCATCAAAACAGGGACATAATGTCGCTTGCGATGTTATACTGCTAATTTCTGTGTAATAATTTGCTGAAAATAAAGCGGTCAGAGCATGAGCTGGAGCAACTAATTACATTAATTTTCAAAATTACAGATAACATTACTTTCGGCAAACTGTAATTTGTAATGTAATGTACGTTATTTACTCGTTAGAAGTATTTTGCCATCTCTGCATCACAATTAACGAATATACCGCCGTGGGGGCGGCTGCCTATACGTTCAACTTAATGGTAAACTAAGAAAATTAGGCACTAACGACAAGAATTATGTTGCTTTGACAACAGATTATCCTCTTACAACAAGGAAAAAATATTCACCGTGAGAGGATGCTTGCATGTATTAAAGAAACATACAAAAAGAAGGGCAGCTGGCGACGTGTCCTTGAATTCCTGCAATAAATCGCCATGACGTGATGGATTTTGATGGCTTGTTCTCAAGGTTAGTTCTGCTCCTACCGGTAAAAACATATCGCCAAATGCTGATAAAGAATCAAATAATGAAATTGGCAATGAACTTCAGGAGTTTGTAGTGGTCTGCAAGAGCTGAAGTGCGCAGGAAAAAAAAAAGAACGTGCGCTTAAATTTTTATCTAGCCTATTGACGCAAGGAAAGATATTACCGCTGCCCAAGAAATCGAAACTTCACAGCCTTTAATTAGTACTTTACCAGCCAAGTGTTCTTTAACATTAATTGCTTTCAATCTTTAGTTTTCCTGCGCGTAGCTGAATGGTGCGTCGGTGAACATTCTGTACAGCTCACTGATAAAAAAGTTTTAATTTGCGAATCAGATACCGCGTTGAACCTGCTTTTACTGCTGTTAGTTTTCCCCTTTATTCTATCTTCATTATACTTTTCGCAAATTTATTTCCTTGCCGGCCGCACATGGCTCTGATGATAATAATGACTGCTGGCGTTTTACGTGCCAAAACCACAATATGATCTTGATGGCATGCAGTAGCGCACCCAGGATTTCTGTCGGGGGGCGGGGGTTCAAATTTGACGAAGGGCATGCAATTACAAAGTTGTTGCGTGCGGAGAGAGCGGGCACCTTGCGCAGTGCGTCATTTCCTTGCTTCAGCTGAAGGAATCCTAAAGGAAATAAAACGCCAAATAATAGTAACATCAATTATGATGATTATCTTTATTTGTTCTTTGTTTTGCAGAAACATCTTGCAAAAGCTGGACAGGGCCATGAAGCCATTCAGCAAATCAGTACACGCGGAAAATGAACGGAAATATATAGAAACAATGTGACTAGGGTTAAAAATGTAGAGAAACTACGCGACACAGACTTAAAGACGCCAAGAATTCTTTATTCAAGTATATGCTGAGAAGTAACTCCCACTGCCTTGTCGCAGAGCTTAGTTTCAGGCTGTTACTGGAAGTCTGCTTATTTATTGGCATTACCAGACCAACAATAAAGGTATTAAATTACTATCCCTTGGACCCTTTTTTCCCCGCATCATGATGACGGAACAAGTTCCGCCAATTTGTGGTCATCTTTCAATTATCCTCTGTGGTAAAAGAATGTTTCTCACGAGGTAGATTGCGCGAAAGGAGGCTCCCACACCCAAAATTACTACTATACGAGATCGCATCTCACCAAAACATCGGTGTAATGATTTTCCCTATGAGAAGTTTGTAAGAGGGAAGTTTGGACAAGAGAACTCGTTGTAATTCTACAACTGGTGCAAAGTATCAAATATATCGATAAATTTAGATCAAGGTCATCTCGTACAGTTTAAATCTGAAAATTAAGCTGACATGATGAAAAATACTTCCGAAAATCCTTTTTGTAGGCTAGGAAAATCATTTGGCCGTTGACGCGCATTATCATAAAATGGTTGGCAGTATTAAGGTCAGATCACCTAAGTGCCTCAGTCGTGCTGGCCGACATTTTGACAGAAGGATTTGCCTCTGTCATAGCAGATGCATCATCATAGGCGTGTTGGTTTGGTGCAGTTCGTGCGCTTGCCCTCTTGTCTTGCTTTATTGGTAACCCGAGCAAGATAACTCAGAAAAAAATTGGCCGCGTATCTCCGTGCTTCGCTGCAAATGCCGTCGAAAGACGATAGCCTTCTACCGGCCGTACTACATGAGTCCCGTTTCGCGTGTTTCTATTCCCCCCGAGGAGTTGCGCAAGCGAGAGGGAAAACGAAGAGACGCGAGGAGAGAAAGGGACCGGCCGGAGTGGCGGGCGGCCGTTCCCTGCCTTCCGTACTTCCGTTCGGCACGATGATGATGATGATGATGTGTGGCCAACAACGGATGGATGGATGGATGGATGGATGCTATGAGCTTCCCCTTTGTAACGGGGCGGTGACATGTGCGCCACCAGGCTCGTAAGAAGATTTAAGAACTTCTTTTTCTCTTTTAATTTTCCTCATGCCTTTTAAATTTACTTCAATCAAATCGATCAAGCCATATCAAAAACGGAATTTCATAGCCCAGTTCCCTGCCCCTTATGGCAGAAATTCCATATTTTCCCCTATAATTATTTTTGTCCGTTCTCTCTAGTTTTCTGCCACCAGTATTCTGCCACCAACGAGCGCGAGATAAGGGCGCCATCTGGCCATGGTTACGGGAAACGCAAGAAGCTTGCCTAGTACAAGAAACGTCCACTTTTGCGCATCCTAACAAGCACTAGGGTCTTTAGAATTACGCATCTATGTATTTTCTACTAAAGGAACACACCGTCCAATACATACGTATTGATGTTGCGCCTCAGATATACATAATATTTGCTTTTTGGCCGACTGTGTTCAGAAGTATGAAGGTAGCCACCAGTTCAAGCTGGGTGGTCGTTGAGGAAGGGGTTCACCTTTCGCAGCAGGAAAGACACACAAACCCACACACACACAGACACAGACAGACCAAAATTTCTGCGTTGAAGTATCCCAGGAAAGACTATCGTCTTTAAAGGGACACTGAACAGGTTTTTAATTCGCGAATTTATTGCGAATTCGGTATCCGCGACCTCTTACAACATGCCTACGGAGGTTTTTTTCGCGATGTTCGATTAAACAACGGCGCTATAAGCGAGCAAACTTTGACCGAGGGAACGCCCCCCTCGGCGCGCGCGCGCGCATGGGCGGAGCTTGGGAGAGATAGACACGTGGGGAGGTGACGTCATCGTCAGGATCGAGCCGCCGGGCCGCCTGCGTCGCTCAGTCAGCTCAGCTTGTTTCTGCTGCGATCTGCTGCCTAGCGAAGCATCAGTTCTGCCAGTTCGTAGGGGTTTCTTGCCATTGCACCGTTCTCTTCTGATTGAAGATTTTCGCCATCCGACATTCACTACATGTGTTTGTGCAAGGTTGAAGTGGACTCGCGATGCCGAGTTACTGCGCGGCATATGGCTGCCGCAGCACTTACAGTCGCGATGAGGTCGCTTTTCACAAGTTTCCTCGGGATCAGAAGATGGCTGGAAAATGGACCGCTGCAGTTAAGACTTCAAACCTACGAGATCAAGCGTGCTGTGCTCCAAGCACTTTCGTGACAGCGACTACGTATGAAACCCGGCTCTCATGCAGTCGCTGGGATTGACGATCAAGAGTGTGCGACTGAACAGCGACGCGGTTCCTTCTGTGTTTCCGCACCTGAAGGGGCCCTCGCCGCCACCACGACTTGCCTTCGTGAATTTTAAATTTCTTAAATTTTTTGTTGTTGTGATGCACCTCGGATGTTTCTGGCGGTCGCGAATCTGCCGAATTTCGAGGCAGCAGCAGCAGTCCTCTTCTTCCCCCTTTGCACGCAGTGCGCGCATGTGCACCTATGGCGAAAACACGTGTACACAGATATCAGCACGCAGCATCGAAATCAGCTACTCTACACGACAGTCGCATGCTTCCATCACTGTAGTACTGGGCATAATTTAGAAAAAGCGACGGTATTATAAAAAACAGAACTGCAATATATGAGCCAAACTATCCTTGCGCAATTTTTCAGCGCAGTTCAGAGCACATGTCACCACTGCGGCGAGAGCGGCACTCGTCTGGCTTTTTTTTTTTTACTGACTCATCGCGTGCGCCTTGCCCCCTGCGAAGTACGATACTGACTGCGTTAACAACGCTGCACTCTGAGCTGTGAAATCCACGAACAGCTGATGTTTCTGCACGATGCCCGCGCGTAGCGCGGACCATGCCAATACGCGGCTAAAAGCGAGTGCCGATGCTGCTGTTTCTTATCAAATTTGATATCCACGGATATCCACTTTACAGTGGCGACCGGCTCGAACATGTACGGATGTACAGCGAACTCGTTCCGACTTTCATAGTTCGCCATACTAACAGCAACTACCCGATTTCAACAGATTAACACGGCATTGCCTGCCGGCGAGCGCAGTCTGCTGTCCTCACCTTCCTGACGATGATGTCATTGAGCTTCGACCAATCACAGCGGCGGCGAGACTCGCGATGGCGGCCGCGGCGCCTGCTGCTTGTTTTCGGCAAAATAAAGTTATTTGCGTTGGTTTATGCAAATTTCCGACTTGATTTTCGAGTTCGCCGCACGAAATTACGTATCATGACACCATAATCTCGTTTTTCTTAAAAAGTGGTTCAGTGTCCCTTTAACAGTAAACATTGTACATTATTTAGGTCAGCAGCATGGGCACAAGAAAAACGCCTCGCTTCTTATGGTAGAAAGGGGGTTAGGGTCAGAGACAAAGTCTGATGAAACTTCACACGCGGGGAAAGCACGCAAGTCGCGCTGGCAACAGACACTATAGCGGCGTCTATGGTTATATTACAAAAGACAGCAAGTTTTATAGAAGTGGTGGTCATACGTTCAAGTATAGATAGTCGTGGCAGCGGTGAGATTTCTGAGCATTTTAGAAGGTTGTTGATGAATGATGGAGGGGTCTAGGATTGCGAAAGTTTAGTCAATCGGAACAACGAAGAGAATACTCGAGCCAGACGGGTTCACCTAGAGTCCTATACTGACATTTGGAATAAATTGATAATGAACCGGTGAAGTGAGCGAAGAGTCGAGATAATATAGTATGGACAGAGCCCGAAAGTAGCAATCTGTATGATTAAACAAAAGTGAAAGAGCTAAACCAAGCGAGTAAAAATTTTAAACGAACAGCTGCGCATACGCATGTTGTAGAAGCTAGAATAAAACCACTTGATTTAGAAAACAGCGCCCATAAGTTGTGAGGTCTCGTAATGTTCGCCATGCTCTCGGAACGCACGGACAGTCACGCCGTCGGGCAACCAAACGCGTGTACATTTATTACTGCTTTTACAAACGATGATATCGCCAGCCGAATCTAATACACCATTGGCGATACGCTAAATAACCTTATGCGATGTAAATAAAATACATAAAGCAACATACAACAAACACACAGTACATCAAATGCGGCGTCGCCGACGTCCGACTCACTACGAGGGCCCATGTGCCCAACCCGCGGAATAGTGTACGCACGGTCCCTGCCGTGAGCCGTCCGTCCACGCATGCTACCGACTCCGAAAGAGAGCCTTCTCGCTGTTACTTCTGCGCCGGCTCATCTTGTGATTTGCACTCTCTCAGTTTATAAGGAGATAAGTTGTTGTTTTGTGGTTTAACGTCCCAAAACCAGCTCTGATTATGAGAGACGCCGTAGTGGAGGGCTCCGGAAATTTCGGCCACCTGGGGTTCTTTAACGTGCTCTGACATCGCACAGCACACGGGAAGGAGATAAGTGAATACAATGCATTTCAAGGGGCAGGAAAAATCGACCTCGAGCCATATCGTGAACTGAAATTACAACGTCAACAGGGCCGTAGAAGGCGTACGTTGGGCACTCAGTGCAAGGACATAGGAGCAGTCACGAAGGAGTAGGGGGGGTTAGGTCGGCCTCAGTGGGGAGGTTACAACACCCTAAACCCTCCTCTCTCTCTCTCTCCCTTTCCCCCCGTCAGTGCGCCACTGATTTGCCACTGATGGCATGCGCCGTGGCGGACGACTCGGGACATGTTGACTACTTGGGTTTTCGACTCCATGGAATATGGCCGAGATCGAACCCGCGTCGTTCAACTCAGCAGCCCAGCACCATAACCGTGCACTATAGATACCACTGCGGCGGACCATGGCGGTGATCGAGTGGATATACAACGTAGGTGCAAATCCTTAATTGTCCTTTCCTGTAGTCTGTTTCAGCAGTTTCGTGCAACACTGTGGAAAATAGTGACTCCTTCGGCCAATCAGGAGGGCGTCATAGCATCTGCCAATGATGAACGCTGCAGTGGTAGCGCAGCCTAGCTTGCAAGGAGTAGGAGGAGGAAGATGTGGGGCCCCTACTGGCAGGGGCGGCTCGCAGCCCTTGCCACCGCACATCCTCTTCCACGCAGTCCGAACAATGGCATTTCGTCTTGCTTAGCAACAATTCTGCGCTCGATGGCCTCGTAGCCTTGGCTCTGCTGCACGGAACTCCTGAAGCAGAACATAGCTCCCAGAGGGCTGCTATGGACCCTCTGCAGGTTGGCTCAAAATTCCGCCATTACAGAACTTGAAAAATGGCGAAATATGACAGTGTCCAAAATCACCCTATTTATTTATTTATTTATTTATTTATTTATTTATTTATTTATTTTGCATACAGACGTCCTTTGGTTCTGTCGACTTACAAGAGCGCACGCTTGGCTGAACGTAATGCTACACTATGGTAATCGCCACCGCAACTTGTCTGTGAGAGTTGTCGCCGAAAAAGTGCGTTTGGGTTTTAAGAAAATTCAGGCAATCACTGAAGCTAGCCTCCTAGTAAATTGAAGGCGAAAGTCATGCATCACAATTTTTATTGACACGTTCGCTTGTTCCTGCAGACAAACTGCCATATTAGGTGGCGGTCGACATTGCACCAATTTTGAGGCACGCAGCACAGATATATAAAATAAACAAAGCATCGATACAGCCAATGTCGCGTCGTTTCAAGAATTACATTTCACAACATACAACTCAACCTACGAACAATAAAAACCTGCTATACACCTATTCCATGTTAGTAAACAGAGGCACCAGAGATATATCCAGGCGCTTGTAGCGACGTCCTGGCGCCGAAGCTCCACCTATCGCTCGCAACCACCCTCCAATGTCGCACTATCACCGCCGCCGTAGCACGTGCGAAAGCTTCTTCCGAGCTCCGGGCGTCAGAACGCCCGCCGGCGTGTTTAGAACAAAGTTTGCAAGGGGCGGCCGCAAGAGGGGAAGTTGCAGTAACTCTGTAGGAAGTACTAAATGAATATAGAAAAATACGTCGACGCGCAGCTATGTCCAAGCTGTGAGAAGCCGATTGAAACGACAAGCATCTCGCTAGCATGCTTGTCGCCAGAATGATGTGAACGATTCGCAAGCTGTCATATCGGCGTCGGTGTTGTTTAGGTCAAGCGTTTACGCCTTAATACAATAACTAGAACAAGGCTGGACTACCTAGAGCAGCGAGACGTGTTTAAACACGACTTGAAAATGCCTCAGATAAAAATACTGTTTCGAACTAAAGCCTCGATCTAACCCCTATGCGAAATCTTTGTGCACAATCAAATGGATCGGATTATAGTTACTCAAGCATACGAAAAGACATTGGTGATGCATCTGTGTAAATACGGCTGAGATAACGCAATAAAAGGCAGAAAAAAGAGAAAGTTACGTGCCTCTTGAATAACCGCCAGCAAAGCGCGCGTAGTCGCGCTCAAGTTGCGATCGTGAAAGCCATGGAATGATAGGGCCAATTTCAAGTGTATAATTTATTCGTGCAGTACGAAAATTGTGAAATTGCGATCACCGCCACTACAGCATTGCCGTAGGCACTTCTTCTAGGTATGCTATATCACAGCTGCAAGCGATTTGCAATAGCATCGCTGCAATCGACCTTCGCACACGCCTACGCGATAGACGTCTCATATGTTTATTTCACTCGAATGGATAAAAAATCATCTGACGCATCTAGAGCTTCCTTTCTTCAAAATAAATAAATAAATTCTATACATATGACAGCGTGCGCTATGGTAACAGTAATGTCCACACTTTGTTCATGCCAAGAAACTTGGTGTAAAGCATCACCTTTGACGAAGTTATGGCAATGATATTTTTCTCAGATGACATAGGCCACACGAGCCGCTAAATAACACGCAAGCTCAGCTGTGACCAAATGTTTGGCGCACAATCCATGAGCCGGCGCGTTGCAGCTTCGTCCCGTTTCTTAAGACGGTCATCAGAAGGAAACCGATAAAAACTTGTCGCACATATCTTGTTTGTTGCTGCACAACCAACCACGACACAGCGCATCGATGCACCGTTTTTTTCTATGTTGCACGGCGGTGAGCAGCACCCGCACCAGCGAAAACACAACGGCAGCTTTGGTTTCGGTTTCGCCTATCACGCGAAACTGAAACCCCGAAACGCCTAGTCACAGCGCCATCGCATAAAGGCGGTTTCGGTTTCCGTTTTTCTCGCTCTTGAGATGCCGTTCCAAGAAATACATTATAGTAATGTGCAGGCTCGTAAACTTAAGAGAATCGAGCAGATGCTCATTTTTCATAGTTATCGTAACACGCGCGGCCTCGTGCATCTCGTGGACCTCGCGCTCAGCAAAGCCGTTGGGCCTTTTTTTGTAAAAAAGGCGTCCATCACCGACGAGGAAGGCGCTGCTGATGCCGCGACTGGGAACGGCGCAAAAGCGAAAACATCAGCTCGGGATGTCAGGTGCCGGTGGGGCTAGTCAGCCTGTCCCCAGCGTGGACAAATACTTTGGCCTCGAACTGCTTTTCAAGGCATGCAAGGACACCCTGAAGTCCAAGAGCGATGCGCTCGTCCTGCTTGTCCACTACATGCTCGTGAGAAGCGGCAAGCGCTGTCATGGCACAGGAGAGCAGGTACTGCGCAAAGCGTCTAGTCATCGTTTCTGCGCTACCATTTTGTGCTTTTATCTGCGTGTCCATTCGTTGTCAGCATATGGTAGCTTGTAGTTCGTACAGAGTGCGCTGCGTTTAATGTCTCGATCGATGCGTTCACTGATGAACGGATACGCTGGCAATTTTGATTCACGACCGTGAACGACTGTGTATGAAACGCCGGCAGGGTTCTGAACAACAGGTGCACAGCGGAGAAATCATTGGAAAGGAGCAATATTAGTTTTAAGCTGTCACACAAACAGGCAGGTACATTGTTAGAACTAAAGCTTCCTGGGTTGTTTTATGCGGACGATATTGCGCTATTCGCAGAGAGCAGAGCGGATCTGCAGTGGCTGGCTGGTATATGTGTTCAGGAAAGTGAAGCTTTGGGACTAAAATTTAGTGTGACGAAATGCGGTTTGTTGATATTCAATGACAGCAACGATCAGGCAATATCAATGCAGGGCGAGGAGGTACCCAGCGAACGAGAGTACAATACCTCGGGATATGGATAAACGATGGGAATAGATATACATAGCAGTACAGGAAAAAAAGCTATGACAGCTAAAGGAAAGAGGAATTCTGCAGTAATGAAGCATAGAGCACCGTGGGGTTACAACAGGTGCGAGGTAATCCGCGGTTTAGGGAAATGTGTGGTGGTGCCAGGACTTACATTCGGAAACTGCATGAGGTCAGAGGTACAATCAGGACTGGACGCGAATCAAAGGACGGTCGACGTCCTGCATTGGCGGCCATGGGAAGACCGCAAATGAGGCTGTTAAAGGGGATTTGGGGTGGTCTGACTTTGAGCGAAGGGAAGCTCAGAGTAAAATTAGAAATATATATGAAAGGAAGTACATGGGCAGCGAAAGTATTCAGATATTTGTATACTATAGGAAATACGTTGACTCACAATGGAGGAAGAGAACTAGGAGGCTTACCAGTAAATATACAGCCAATAATGAAATTGATGGGCCAATAAAGAACATTAAGAGCATGGTCTGAGCAGCAGAGAAGTCTGAGTGGATAGTAGCAGTGGAAAATAAACTGGCATTGAGCAACTACGGAAAAGGGAAAGATAAAATCGAGAGAAAAATTTTGATATCTCAAGGGCTTTACTCTTTGAAGCAAGGTCAGGTTTAAAGCTTTGCTGTTTGAAGCAAGGTACATGTATCTTCCATAAAGGGATACATGTACGTGCTGTGGAAAAGCTAGGGAAATGACACACTATGTTTTGATTGATTGTACAGATATCCACTCAGGTGTATGCATAGATATTACCCTGCAGGAGGCCATGGGATTCAGGGATAGCATGGGAAAGCTGAACTGTCGGCAATAGAGATAAGTAAAAGGCACTTAGAGTATTGATGGCAGAAAGATATGGAGCAAATAGAAACACAAGATAGTTCGAATAAGGTTGTTACTCCATAGCAGAACGCTATTAGCTAAAATGGGTAGGTGCGGAGAAAAATTTGTTGGGTAAATATATGTCATGTGGGAAAACAAGCACTTGTAAAAGTAAAAATAATGGTAGAGCTTGGTGGCCCGTGGGCCACTGCCCCGTTATAAAAGGGGCCGTTCATAACATCCATGCATCCATCCATCTGACTGGCCTAGTTTACCAGAGTGCATGCCAAATTTGGCGGAGATACATTGTGGCCGTTTTAATATCCGTGGTTTGCCCATGTCACTGGGGGGCCAGGTAATACACCGCTTCGCGGTGCACCGATGTGGTACGAAGGGCACATCGCTGATGCTCCTTGCTCTGGTAGTGGTGACACGAGCGAAATAGTGAGAGCACCGAAGGCGCATCGCGAAGCGGCGATCTTTGTTAACATTAGTGACACAGGAAAACGTACCACGGACACTAAAACCACTAAAACGGCCGCACCACAATATGCCTGCTACATTCACTGGTGTTTTTAACCGCCAAATTTGGCAGGCAGTCTGGCAACATATTTAAACTACGCCAGTTAGAACCCTGCCGGCGTTTCATCGAGGGCGCGATTGAGCACAGCCTGGTTCAAATTTCTTGACCACGATCTGCTCTTTCATGTAACTTGCCCAAGTGGTCTAACCTCGACCAAAAAATTTGATCCTGATCGGGCAGCGATTGAAAGAGCTCCACGTGACAAACAATCAGAAGCGCATATTACTGTGGAGTCATTAACAAACGAATAGATGTTGGCACCGACTACTTAGTAGTGAGTCGGTGTGTTATCCTGAACTGGTGAAATTTTCTGAATACGGTGTTTAAGCAAGTTTGGCAGCAGCTCTTGCTCTCCTGACACACAAGTGAATTTCGGATCGCTGCTTGAGGTTTGCACTGTCCCTCCATCAATTGTAATCATTCTGTGCATATTCTAGAGGTAGAGTGCCACGCGAGAACACAAAACATAGAGAATTCTGTGGGTAAAAGCATGGCCCCTACTGTATCCTGTTTGTGACCAAAGTTTCAGTTGTTTGAAAACATTCCATGGCATCTGTGCTACACTTTGGCAGTGATTTGCTGAACATTTCATTTAAATTTTGCTTTCTTTTAGCGCACTAGACCCAGCGGTTTCTTTTATCCTTTTTTATTCTACGCTGTTACAGTGGGCGCAGAACTCTGACAGCACAGAGCTGCTGCCTCATGGCTGGAACGACAACCAGTCCCTGTATACACTGCGCTATGCCTCTGTAGAGGGTTCCGAGCGCTTCGTGCTCAAAGTGATTCCCTCCGGAGTCTTTTTGCTGGTGAATGTGCTGGTAAGTGAACATGCACTCAAGCAAATATGTGTTGTGTGTGTCCAAGGAACCCGTCGATTGGGTTGATCGCTCGCCAACAAGCAGAATGAATTGGCACTTTTTGCTCAGACTCTGTGGAGATTTGGCAAATGCAATATTCTGTCAGGAAACGTAGCCGTGTATGACTACTTAATCACTATGTACTTGAGCCAGTGTCAGAAAAATCTCTTTCTGGCCTCCAGTAAATATTGCATCACAATTGTGCTGTAACTAAAGGCCCACTAAAGGCAGATATTAAGTCGGCATGAACTGTTGAAATACCATTGGCCTCTGAGAAGATCGCTTCTCCAGCTTATGCTGCCACTGTCCTGCAGTTCAGCTCAGGCCTGGCTCTTTTTTTTAACTATTGTGAGCAGATGCCACTGTCAAGAGCCACAAAGAAACCTGTTTACTATGACACCCCACTATATACCACAGCTATGGTACCCCCTAGCTCCCACCAACTGCTACTTTTCGTGATGGTTCAATTAGAGTGATCGAGAACTAGGGAATGTTCGGAACGGCTGCATTATTAATGTATCTACACTTAAGCAAAAATACGGTGAAACCACTCATGGCACTGCAATCATTAGCTTGTACGACACAGTGGCGCAGTGGTAGGATGTCCACTTCCCTCTCTAAAGACCTGGGTTCGAGGCTCAGTGGGGGATACAGTTTTTATATTTCATTAAGAAATCTTGGTTAGAAATGCTTTTCTTTTTACTGGTTATGAATGTTCACTTCATTTGCTACACATCGACAAGAAAATAACTGTGTAATTTGAGGAAATAATGCTAAGTAAGTCTAGTGGCTTTGGCACTGGGCTGCGGGTCTGAAGGTCGCAGGATCAAATCCCAGCCAAGCAGCTGCACTTTGAAGGAGGCTTAATGTTGAGGCTCATGTACTGTGCGATGTCAGTGTGCATTAAATTACTCCAGGTGATAGAATTTTCCAGAACCCACTACTATGGTGTCTCTCATAATCATATAATGGTTTTGGGACATAAAACCCTAGAAATCAATCAGTAATGTTAAATGGAAAGAATTTGCACGGAATACAAATGCGTGCAGCGCCATTGCACAGGACTTGCAAAAAAAAAAATCAAGAAAACATGTTGCCCGAGATCATAGAGCTGTTCTCACTTGTTGGCATTTGCTTGCTGCAAAAGAAAAAAGAGAAAGCAGTAGTCGTTTGGCCGCAGCTAAACGCTATGGATCCGAGTTTTGCGAAGGTAGAGGTGACCTTTCTGTGCAAATCCATGGCTATGTTTGCTCTAAAGTAAGCTTGTTTACATCCTCTGAACGTTACAAGCAGTGTAACTTTGAGAGCTGCTTGAAGATTGTAAGACATTTGAAGACACCAAAATTTGCAACAGCACCATCATGTGTGAACTTCAGCAGTGTGCGATTTTAAAAGTCGCACTTAGGTTATCTGAAAGTGGGATGGAGCATTAGAAATAGTTGCTGTGAACTAAAGCACAGCTTGTGCAAATGAATTGTGAACTGAAATGCTCATTGTTTGTAGTCTTGCTTGCAATTTGCTGTTTTCTTGGGCTAGAAACATTTTACTATGTCTTCATTCTTTAACAGAATGTCAGCAAGGAAAGGACAGCATCAACCAATGTCACCCTGAACAAGTTCATCAGCGACAACTTCCAAGAGCTGCGCAAGTATGTGCAATACGATGAATTTGATGTAAGGTTGTTTGCACTGTGTGTGCAAAGTGTTTCAGGAAATGTGCCCAGAAATTTCATAAATACAAAAAATTCGCACCCATTTTGTGGAATTGTGTTATTTATGGCAACACGCACTGTAATGTGAGCAGGAGTGAAAGTTTTAACAGTACTTGAGCCAGTGTCAGAAAAATCTCTTTCTGGCCTCCAGTATAATATTCACACAATTGTGCTGTAACTAAAGGCCCACTAAAGGCAGATATTAAGTCGGCATGAAATGTTGAAATACCATTGGCCTCTGAGAAGATCGCTTCTCCAGCTTATGCTGCCACTGTCCTGGCAGTTCAGCTCAGGCCGGGCTCTTTTTTTTAACTATTGTGAGCAGATGCCACTGTCAAGAGCCACAAAGAAACCTGTTTACTATGACACCCCACTATATACCACAGCTATGGTACCCCCTAGCTCCCACCAACTGCTACTTTTCGTGATGGTTCAATTAGAGTGATCGAGAACTAGGGAATGTTCGGAACGGCTGCATTATTAATGTATCTACACTTAAGCAAATAATCGGTGAAACCACTCATGGCACTGCAATCATTAGCTTGTACGACACAGTGGCGCAGTGGTAGGATGTGCCACTTCCCTCTCTAAGACCTGGGTTCGAGGCTCAGTGGGGGATACAGTTTTTATATTTCATTAAGAAATCTTGGTTAGAAATGCTTTTCTTTTTACTGGTTATGAATGTTCACTTCATTTGCTACACATCGACAAGAAAATAATGGTAATTTGAGGAAATATGCTAGAAGTCTAGTGGCTTTGGCACGGGCTGCGGGTCTGAAGGTCGCAGGATCAAATCCCAGCCAAGCAGCTGCACTTTGAAGGAGGCTTAATGTGAGGCTCATGTACTGTGCGATGTCAGTGTGCATTAAATTACTCCAGGTGATAGAATTTTCCAGAACCCACTACTATGGTGTCTCTCATAATCATATAATGGTTTTGGGACATATAAAACCCTAGAAATCAATCAGTAATGTTAAATGGAAAGAATTTGCACGGAATACAAATGCGTGCAGCGCCATTGCACAGGACTTGCAAAAAAAAAAATCAAGAAAACATGTTGCCCGAGATCATAGAGCTGTTCTCACTTGTTGGCATTGCTTGCTGCAAAAGAAAAAAGAGAAAGCAGTAGTCGTTTGGCCGCAGCTAAACGCTATGGATCCGAGTTTTGCGAAGGAGAGGTGACCTTCCGTGTGCAAATCCATGGCTATGTTTGCTCTAAAGTAAGCTTGTTTATCCTCTGAACGTTACAAGCAGTGTAACTTTGAGAGCTGCTTGAAGATTGTAAGACATTTGAAGACACCAAAATTTGCAACAGCACACATCATGTGTGAACTTCAGCAGTGTGCGATTTTAAAAGTCGCACTTAGGTTATCTGAAAGTGGGATGAGCATTAGAAATAGTTGCTGTGAACTATAAAGCACAGCTTGTGCAAATGAATTGTGAACTGAAATGCTCATTGTTTGTAGTCTTGCTTGCAATTTGCTGTTTTCTTGGGCTAGAACATTTACTATGTCTTCATTCTTTAACAGAATGTCAGCAAGGAAAGGACAGCATCAACCAATGTCACCTGAACAAGTTCTCAGCGACAACTTCCAAGAGCTGCGCAAGTATGTGCAATACGATGAATTTGATGTAAGGTTGTTTGCACGTGG
>CM023483.1:32061174-32093395 GCA_013339685.2 Hyalomma asiaticum | reverse complement strand
ACGAGCCTGCGATGTGATTCTTGCCACTGCGGCTTTGTCATTTCCTCCTTCCTCCAAATCTTGCATCGTGTTTCCATTCGGTTGTGCTGCCAGCGCCACCACTCACTGCTGTAGCTTTCCCTATTATTTAGCCATCGTGCCATTCGCATTTGGTTTTTTTTCTACGCGGTACAGATGGATGCGAGTTGACTCCCACATCCACACATTCTGTCACTTTCATTGCGTGCAAATACAGCAGCTCTGGACTGTGTGCAGCTTTTTAGGATTTCTTTTATTTACTCATCATCATCATCATTATTATTATTTCTTTTCTTTTTGTGGGCAACTGCGCTGTTCCTAGTCAAAGATGTCGGATGAGGCACTGATGGAAAGTGTCAGATATCAGCGGCGACAAATCTTCGTAGGTCCGTTTGGGCAGTGCCTTCCGTGTTTCGGTCACGAAATAAATGTGGTCTAGGCTAGTTATACCTCCAGTTACCCTTTTGTTTCATTTGTTTTTTTATTTTTCAAATTTTCATGCTGAAACTGGACATAATGAAAACCTTTTTGTAACAAAATTTTCGAGCTGTTGTCAGTTTCCTTGTATCCAGGTTTACTGTACACAGTACCAAAATAGGTCTATATACTCATCTTGTATAACATGTGGCTAGGAGAATGACATGCTGAATATGTGCAATGCTTGAGCTCAGTGTGGAAAAGATATTTTAAGATTTCATCAGAGCAGAAGAAGTCACTCTGGCCCTTTTACTGAAGGAGGACAGCGGGCCGCTCCCACGTCGAGACGGGAAGGCCAAGCCTCACCACTGCATCGTGGCTTTCTGGACTGCTTGGAGTTGATGGAACCGGTCATGACTCTTTATCAATGATTGAAAGGTGTCTTGCAAGATTGCTTGAGTTGTGTGGTGCTGTAAAGAAGGGCACTCCCAGAGCATGTTACTAAAATTTCTGTATCCGCCGCAGTAAAGTTCATTACCTGCCTACCTACCAAAGCAGAACCTTTGCATCACAGCTAACAGCAGAAACTGTTTCTCTACTTGCACTGGGCTACGCGTAAGTTTACTATAGCAAAAAGGTAGCAAAGCAACAAGCTAGCAGGTGGATTCACTGTAAAAGGCAATCAAGAGAACAACTGCTTTTGTGAACACTTGCAAGGACGTCCTGCTTTTGTGGCTGTTTTGCACTCTGAATATTCCCTTGGGGAGCCAAGCAGTGGTTCAGAGCATTTGTTCTCTTCTGACTGCAGGGCCTGGATGAACAGCAGGTGTACTCTGAGGATGAGTTGCGCCAGTTCCAGCAGCAACACCCAGACCTTCAGCTGCAGTACCCATACCAGCAGTACCATGGTGGTCCCATGCCACCTCAGTACCAGGGACAGCACATGCCCCAATACCAGCACATGCCGCCACAGGGAGCCCAGTACCAAGGTAAGAAAAAAAGGACAGTTTGGATGATGGTTCTTGTAGACTTCAAATGCCTTAGTGGCGTTTTTATCAAAGGTGCTACGTGCATCTAGTATTTCAGACCACCACATGATTTTCCTTCCCTAAAGTGTTCTTAAATGTTCTTTGTATAAAGGCAGCTATCAGCAGTCGAGTGTAGCTCTTGCTGACAAACATGAATTTTATAAGTCATTGCTAAGGCGCATCAACTGTGTGGTCGCTGAATGGACTGTTCTGCCTACCTGCCGAGATGCCGCCACCACCCAAAAAGTAGGGACTTACATTGCACAAGATAAGGCTGCAACCTATTGAGAAAGCCACGAAGAAGATAGATATTGCTAACAAATTTTGCATGTGCAGCACTCTCTGTATGCAGCTTTAAAAAAAAAAAAAAAAAAAAAGAGGCCTCCACTCACAGTGAACTGCGAAATAGTGAAAGCGAGGGCAGTGTTCGTGGAGTGAAAAACATGCCTGAGTAGATTACTTATGAGGACATCATAAGTAACATGTGCAAAGCCAGTGATGATGACGGCCATCGAATACCAAAACATCAAGAGGAGATGACGAACCAGTGGGATGTGTTAGACATCTTCAACTCAGTATGTTAAATTTTTGTGAAGGACGGCAATGCCATGGCATTGGACCACCATTTGCAGTGCAAAGGCAGAGCTGCAAGGCAAGGCTTGTCCAAGTAAGCATACCGACTTTTGGCACTAAACATTTTTGCAGGCCAGTTCTCCATCCTTTCTGTCACGTTCTTGTGGCTATGAAATCCCCATTTGCTTCCTCCAGTGATTACATCATTGCAGTTTTGATTGTACCTTCTTGAATATTAAGCTCGATAAGATGTCCGGTAGTATGATACACAGGTGAACCTCATTAGTTTGAACGTGCATAAGTCGAACTTCCAGTTTCCGATAGGTGAAAACACCCAGTGATTTGAACATGCAAGCATTTGTCATGGTTAATTTCAACACACCATGTTCCGGCAGTGCTGTCTGCAGTGTGCCAAATCATGCAATGATGCCTCTGACCGGCACTGTTTTGATCCTGCCACGGAGGAAAAGCTTGCTCAATGCTTCTTTGCATTTGCGTGCTCTGAGTGATGTTAGATCGAGTTGGTGCAAGATGACCATATGCAGCCACGCATCACTGATAACCGCATTTTTTTCAAATTTAATGTGCACACAATTTTCACGAGAAAAAAGATAAAATACCGGCAAAGCTTACCATAGTAGAACATGAACGGAAAAATGCCTCGGAAAAGCTGTTCTGTCAACGTGCTTCAGGAGATCTCCGTGTTTGTCAGACTCGACAGACATTCCGTACATGTAATATGTCCCATATGTTTCTAGAGTTCATGCCTTTGTGGTCATTGCTTATTAAGCTTATGGGGAGAATTGCGACATGCAGATACACAAGCTTGACGAATATGTATGTAATTTGGCTGTAGCACTTGATTGTTTGCTCTGTTATTGCAGCTTGATTTGAATTATGGGAAGTGTTGCCAATGTCACTATTCCTGTTTGCTTGAATAACTAATCTTGCCTGATCCATAACTTCATGCTTTGACTCTGTACATTTTCAAATCGTACCGAAACACGCCTTGCTGGGCTAGGTGGTTCGTTCTTGCATCACTTACCAAATCAAAACATACATGCTTGATCTAGGCTACAGCAGCGTATACAATAGCTTACAGGTTGGTGACACCCATGGGGCTAAGATGCTTGATGTTTAGCTAAGGTTCATCATAGATGCATGTCTATATGTTTCTCTGTTCATTTAAGAGTCCCTGACAGCCACTGCAAACTCTGCTCTTGATTCATGTTAGCTATTGGCCAATAATAACAATTGGCTCTATGGCAGCTTTGAAGAGAGTAAGGACTGGCCTGTGTTTAAAGACAGGGCTTGTGTGCACTTCGCTTGTGAACCCTGCTTTCCATGCATGACTCTAAGCAGTTCATTGCAGCTTTTGCTATACGTAGAATGTGTTTTTGTATCGCCTCTAAGGTGTCATTTGTGGTGGCGTTACATGAAAACAAGTGGCTGCTACCAGGGGAAAGGAGGTGGTTCGCACATGCTCTTCTGGGCTTCCTTCTTCTCAGATCAGTCTCATGTAGGCCTTCCTGGTAGGGGCGTACAAATATTCGAATTTCCGAATATTCTTCATACGATGCTCACTATTTGATTCGATTTGTATGGAAATTTTAGTATTCCAGCTATTCGAAGTTTGCAATTGAGCAGCAAAATATGCTGTCTCGTGACAAGTGGCCCATTCCTGCATGTAGTATGCCTTGCCACATAGCACTTGTGTACTGTGGCAAAAAGAACAGTTCTATACTGCGGAAATGCTAACAGCCATGTACTGCAGTGAAGCTAACACTCATGTACTGCGGTGAAGCTTACGCTTGCATATTGCGGCAAAGCTAACAGTCCTGTACTGTGGAGAAGTTAACACTTGCGTACTGCGGTGTGCTTAACTAATGCATATGTGCAGTTCTTTGTTGGACTGTTCTTCACTACTTGACCATTCTTTTTCTAGGGATGACATTGCAGGAATACACTAGTCGTGTATTAAATTTGTTCGTTCTTTGCCCATGTTTAGCAGTGCATTTCTTTCCAATTTACCATTGTATTATAAAAAAATTATATTAATTTTTTATTTGAGAAATATACAATTCACTTCGCATTTGAAATTTCGCTATTCCCACAGCTCTACTGCCTGGAGTTCACGGGATCTGTGAACTCCAGGAACCATGGATTACGCATCGCCAGATTGGTTAACCACACTGCAAAACATTGTTGCCTGCACAGTCACCACCATATGATCCAAATAACCAGCACCTCCGTGTCCCCAGATTTCATTTGTCTTTTACTCTTCTCACACGCACAAAAAAAAAAAATGGTTCAGGATTGCTTCAGGAGCTCCTTAACTCTTTCGTTACCATGCCTATTCAAATCGATCACCGGTGATCGACGATTAAAACTGCCGATTTCGACGTGTTAAAAATGTTTCCCGTGCATACAGCGGCATCTCGCGTTTAGTTCAAGGACTGCTCTTCTACAATCCGTTCAAATTTTCCTGCTCTGACGACATCGCGATTTTTGGCGGAGTTTCTCGCTGACTAATGTGTGTGTGTTACTGGAAAAGGGGGCGTGGCTGCCCCACTTGAGAAAAAAGCATGCTGTTTGAGTTTGCGCTCCATTATTATCAACATTTTGTTATCAAACGATTCCTAACACGTCAGTTATTAAATCGTGCCGTCAGTTTTGCAAGGCAATAATGTTTGGCCGTGATAATTACATGAAAATGACACCGGCTATTCACCAGCGAGCCTTGGTTCCGAGTTTGGACAATTTTATTCAAATACAGCTCGTTTTTGAAGGTCCTTCGCGTGTCTAACTTGTTGATCTGGCCTTTTCAGCGAGTTTGCAGCAGTTTCGGTTTCGCTTCTCTTTATCTACGCGAGAGGGGCGCGTTCGGCGTTAGCATCGGCGCGCTCGGCAATCTCTCCGCCCCTCCCATGGCGGCGTCGTACCGCGGGACTGCGTTGCGGGAAAAAAAACGTTCTGCTCGAAAGTTTGCTGAACCCGCACACGAATTTAGTGAAGACGAGTCAAGCTATAAGTATGAAGACGACACCAGCTCATCTTCAAGCTCTGACAGCGACGATGCTTCGAGCCAGCCCGGGTCATCAGCTGTTCATCGGCAAGTTTCGTTTTCAGCCTTGGGCGGTCTCATCCGTTGGGAGCGCTTATCTGCCGATCTGGGTGCACGACCTTTGAGATATCCTGGTTATCTGCAGGGTATGCACAGCGCTTGGACAGGATGTGCTGCCGCCGACAGCCAAAAAGCTTCAATTCTCACCCAGAAAGCCACCCGGCGCACATCTCGGCGCGGCACACCGGAGTAGCACAAAGCGTTTCACGACGGCGCACGATTTTTTTTTTTTCCTGTTCTTCACAGCGGAGATGATCAGAACCATCTGTGAAAATACGAACAAATATGCTTGGATGCATATCTTGGAGCTTCCGACCTATGCTGAAAGAGACGGCTCATGGAAACAGCTGACTCCAGAGGAACTAGTGAAATTCATTGGACTGCTCATTTATATGGACATTGTGCACGTTCTGCGCATTCACTAAAATGATGCCGAAGGGAAAAAAGAACTGCCGCAAGTGCTACGAGGAATGCAAAGTTGAAAAAAAATGTCCTTTGGTGAAAGCTGTGGTGTGCACGTGTGCTTCATGAAAACGAAAAACTGCTTCACCGCATGGCACGAGCGGTGAAGCAGTTCCCGGTCTGCAGTATTTTTGATCTATGTGAAAAAAGGGTTTATGCGGATTGTTTATTTTTCTTTTAGAATATTCCTGGGTCATTTACCTTCGAAATGTATATTTTGAATTTTCTTTGTTCGTAATATTTTTGTAGATATTGTGTTTTCTTTGCATTGTTTTTCTCAAATTCCTACAAAAATGGTAGAGTTCATATTTTTATAAGTTGTGTAATATTTTCTTTTGTTTTGAAACTTATGTTACTTATAAAGAGCATTTCATTACGCACAAGTTGGTATGCTGCACTGTAACCTGGAGCATTATTTGTGCTAGCAAAAAATTTTCTCCTCCGACCTCTAAAAAATGGCCATTTTCACGCGGTAACGAAACAGTTAACAGGTATGCACATGACCATCTGGACACACCTGTGGCACAAGGCCACTTCATGTTTGAAGTTATAATAAGCAAGCTTGTGCCTGGTTCTATCATACATGAGTTCTCTTGAGAGATGTTCTTGTTCGTTATTCCAGGTGTTCCTAGTCACCAAGGGATGCCACAGCAGCAGCACCAGGGCCAGTTCCAACCACACCCAGGCCAGCTACAGCATCAGCAGGGTCAGTTCCAGCAGCACCAAGCCCAGTTCCAGCCTCAGCATGGTCAATTCCAGCCACAACCTGGACACCCCCAGCAGCCACAGCAGCAGCTGCATCCAGCCGGTGGTGGTATGCCTCATGTAGATCATGCTGCAGCACAGCAGCAGCTAGAAGCCCAGCAGCAGATGGCTCATCAACAAATGGCCCAACAACACATGGCCCAGCAGCAAATGGCTCAACAGCACCTGAACCAACAGCAGCATGTGGTACAGCAACAGGCTGCACAGCCACAGCACGTTCCACTGGGCCAGCAGCAACCGGTGGTTCAGCAGCCAGTTGCAGATCACTACGTGCAACATCCAGCTGGTGCACCTCAACCCGCAGCCCAAGTGGCTCCTGGCATCGCTATTCCTCAGGTATGCATGACCAGAAGTTTCATGTGCTCATGAGAATAGGAAGCAACTTTTCCTCGTAGCGGCGTGTACATGAATATTCTTCACTAGCTGCAAACGTGTAAACAGCAGTGTTGTCCCAGAAATCAAACATAACGCTTACATTGCTCTGCACTGTTAATGGTAACTCTGCCATTAAGAGTATGTTTATTCTGCTATACTTATGCCAAGTATAAATGCCTAGTTTATATTATACAGAAAGGGGAAGAACAGCACAAGCTAGACACAGACAAAGAAAGACAGGGCACTCGCAGTTCCAAGTGCTTATGGTATGAACTAGTAAAAGAGGACAACAGACGAAAACAAAACACCAAGCAGGCCTAATATGGACATAGAAATGCTCAAATTGCATTGAAAAAACAATGCCTGTTAACAAGCACCTGTATGATAAGAAGCATCAGATCTCTTGCGATGCATGCCTGTGTGCCTGTCTGTGTTCTTTTTCAATTAAATGAGTGCAGAGAAGAAAGATGAGAAAGGGTCACCAAGCACGTCTCCTTTGTTTTGTTCACGCAGCTTCTTTTAAAAATAAAAATAATGCCTGTATGCTAAAAAATGGCCGCATACCTGCTTGCTGCGCTGCAAATGATATCGAAAGACGATAGTCCTCTGCCGCCCCTGATATGTAACACACTCTCTTCTCCCACCTCTCACGCTCCTCCCCTCCACTCTCACTCCTCCACAAAAGGATGCAAAGGAAATTTTGCTGAATTGAACTCTAATTTCCCACGTTCGCCCTGCTCTTACAATATCTGTAGTGCACCACAGGGACTGACCACTTGCGTCACGCTATATTTATCTAGACTACGACCTGCCACGTAGTGCTGGTGGCAAGTTCCTATTCAGCACATTTATAAAGTAAATATTCGCAGCACAAATGTGAGGCTAGCATGGGCTCTTAGGTATCCCTGCATGACACAAATCTGTTACAGCAGCGGTGGCGCACAAGTCTACGCTGTAGTAAATAGTGTAGCGAAGAAGAGTGGCGCGCTTTATGGATGCACTATCATTACTGTCTCACCAACGAAGAGGGGCTCGAGGCTTTTGGTGTCTGACGCTCGCCTGAGATGGTGAGCGTCTGAGGCGAGCGTCAGACAACGAGAGCGTGAGCCCCTCTTCGTCGGTGAGACGGTCATGATAGTGCTTCCATAAGGCACCCCACTCTTCTTTGCTACAATAGTTTCTTATCATTTCTGCACAGCCACGCTGTCGATCGGATACTGCCCTTTCCTTCCCAACACGGAGGTGATTCTTAAAGATAGGAAGTGAGCTTGCATGATAGCCGTCTTTCCGTGGAGGCAGGCTAGCGGCTGAGAAAGGGCAGGAGAGAGGAATGGGAAAATGGCTATTTTGCGGTTTTCTGCTCACTTCTCTTCACCACCATTTCTAATGTGTTGGTTTTTTATTTACTAATGTAATAACCAGTTTGATGTGTTTTCTTAACTAAATGAACATTGTGGATCACGGATATGCGCATGTACGTTGCCTCAAATAGGCCTGATGTTTTCTTTGCGCTGTATCATGTTGGCGTGTATGACCCCGTCAAGCAGGCCTAGTTATGGGGTTCGTTTTCATGGCCCGTGCAGTTGAATAATGTTACAGACAGACAGACACAGACAGACAGACAGACAGACGTACGTACATACATACATACATACATACATACATACATACATACATACATACATACATACATACATACATATATGCATGCATGCATGCATGCATGCAGACGGACTTAAGTTTTTTGAGTTTAGGTAGCCCAAGAAAGACTATCGTCTTTAAGAGCATTTGTACAGAAGTGTTTGTCACATGAGTCGAGAGCAGCTTTCTCTTTCATTACATGTTCTCGGTGAGTGGTTGTGCTTGCTTTCATTTTATGTTTAAAAGAATATCACCGTTTCTGTTCATTTTCTGTGAAAGTCACCACAACAGCAGTCAACATTGGGCTGCAAGGCAAAAAAATTTCAATTTCACAGCACACCATGGTGGTTTGCATTATGCGCAAATAATGTGGACCTTCCAATAACTTTCGTTCACCACGCACTTGCTGACATTTTTAAATGCTGAAGGTGTGGCAGTCAGCAATGGACGCAGTCAACAAGCAAGATGGTGGCCATGACGTTTCCAAAGTATGGTGGCATGCATGCAAGTGTCCTGTAGTGCTTTTTGCAAATTTAAGTGGTGCATACAAGCACATTACTTGAACTCGTCTGGAGTCGCGATGGGGTCCAACGGTCCCGAAAATTTTGTTATTGCAGGATTGCAGTTTAATGACATTTCATTATCGAGAGTAGGAAATGCTTTGAATCCTACCGGGCTTCGGCTGGGATTGCGATGTGTTTTGTAGCTGTGAAGATTTCATCGTAACAAGATTTCTTTTTCACGGGGCTCGATTGTAACAGTTCGTTCCAAAAGAACAGTCCAGCAGAGAGCTGTGCGGCACATTAGACTTGACGACGCATGGATGCCCATGTCTTCGCTGCTGTGCAGTTGACAATGTTTCTAAAATTGTGTGCTTGCTGGCCATGGGACCTTGAAAATCGGGATATTTGCAAAGCAACGGGGGGGAGGGGGACACAGCGAAAAGAAGGAAAAGAAAACTTGTGCATGCTGTTTTTTTCCCCAGTGTTGCAATAACTTCATACAAAACTATGAATGATTGCCAGTAAAACTTATAGGTGTTGGTGGTCATATGAGTACTAGTAGTTGTAATGTGTGTGTAATTATGCACGCTTGCAGGGTGTGATGTGCTGTGACCTGCGAAAGTTAGTCGCCCTTTTTCACACTTTGCATGCTTCAATGCGCACCACCATTGTATAGTGGCAAAGCTAACTTTGTGTGTGCTGCCGTGTGATATGTTGTCTTAAGCTCCTCGTCGAGGTAAAAACATGCCGAAAAGTAGATAAGAAGCGTCACACAGGCCACACACATGATCACTGACCTCCCATCCTTTTACATTGATGGGTAGAGCGAATGGTCCCTCAGCAAGGTGCAGAAGTTCCTTAAAGCCAGAAATTTTTTAAGACCTGCTCCTTTGTTTTTTCTGCACAGTGGTGTTGAGGCTGTTTGTAGGGAGATTTATGGCAATGCCCGTACAACCAGGAGGACCTGTCTGAAAGATGGAGCCTCCTGGACAAAGTAGGAGAGTTATGTGTACTGTTATGTGTAATCCTAATGAGAAGCTTGTAATAACACATAAATAGTAAAGCATTTTTTTTTTCATCGTGCTGCTATGCACTCTTACCGTATGGCTGCCTTTCTAAGCTCTGCAAGCCAGAAACAGTGTCATCATGCAAATAAAACAAAATGTCGTGCGCACAGCAGCCTTGTGTTTTGTCATGCGTGCCACAAAACACTTATTTTTTTTTAAGGTAACTTCACTGCATTTCATTATTGTTATGTGGTGAAGTATATGAAATGTAGGGAGATTCCACTCGTCAATTATAAACTTTGAATAGCTTGAACGGGAAGAATTACGTGTGGGTAGAATCAAATAGCAAACACAATTAGAAGGCTATTCAATAGTTACAATATTTCCACATACCTAATGTAATAAGACTTAGGTTAAACAGTCAGCTGGTTGGGGTAACACCAGTGGCAGGTGTGTGGGGTCTGACTAGTATGCTATTGAAGTTCACTGTTGAAGAGTGAAGTTTTTGTCTTCTCATGACTGACTGTTTTGTATCGGCAGGGATCAAGTCAGCAGCAACAGCCGCAAGCACAAGTTTCAACGGGTGCAGCACAAGCAGCTGCAGCTCCGGCTCAAGCAGGTGTAGGACATGGTGCCCAGGTTCCAGTTCATCACTGAGCTCTGCGTGATTAGAAACTCAAGGACTGCCTACTTGTGGAGCAAGTTCATCAATCGTCGTTGCTGCTGTATTCAGCGCAGGAACCATCAGGCGTTGGACGCTGTAGAGGGTGTCTTTGGGGGCTTTGTTTTCTGCCACATGGAGTCATTACAACACCACCACAACTTGGCATTGGGTTGTGAGGTTTTCATTCACTACAGCATGGACAGCGCTGCATATTTTCCTATGTCCGAGTTGGGAAGAAGAATTCTCAAACCTGGCGTAAGCTTCAGACCCGACAGCCACATTTGGATTTCTAGGTCTCAATTTGCGAAATGGAGAAAGTGTGGTTTCTGCAGCATTCTATGCCATGTCTGTGCTACATGTTAAATGTGGTGTGAAGTTAAAGCAATGTCTTTGCTGCACTTTTTTTGCATTCGAAATGGAGGGGAGGCACTGCTGCATCTATTGTTACTTGACGGTGAGGGTTGTAGACTTTTGCTGTGGCTGCACAGTAACAAGTGCATAGCAATTTCACAAGGCTTTCTTGTGATGCAATTGTGTACAAAGGTCATCTCAGTTTCTCTAATAGCACTGATGTGATTACATTTTATGGAATGGGTTCTGCTTCATTGTTTCCTCTAATCATTGAAAAGGGGATTCCAGTTGTATATAATTCTACTTATAGGTTTTTTTTAATGCACTTGGACAAGTGTTGTGATGGCAGTGGCTTTGGTACTAATGTAAAGAGGATGATGCCCTCATGCACGCTTTTTACATAGGTAGTGTAAATAGGAACAGGAAAGTATTCTTTTTGCACTTGCATGATGTTTACAATGGCTTTAGCAATGTACAGCTCAGACAAACGATTGTGGTGCAACGTTCTAGGCATAGAACATGCAATTCTCATTAGTGTTGTGAAGAATTGATCTTGGCACTCTCAACAGCACTGTCTCTCCTCCTTGAATTTTAAGCGTTACCTATGAAACAAACGCCCAGTGTGCTGGTATGTAAGATCGCAACAATGTACGTTGTTGTCTAATAGTTCAAATATGTGAGAAGAAACATGTTTGTCTCATGTGGTTGGAAAGAAAATGTGATGACATGCAATAGTGTGCTAACTTAAGGCAGAAAATAAATCTTTTCGCTTTGTTAAAGAAGGCTAACACTGTGCCGTAATATGCTAGAGGCATAGGTGTCTAGTCGTAACAAGGTTTCTTAGAAATACGTTCTGTTACATTTTAATGTATCCATTCTTCCGAACACAGCAGGGTATGAGGCCAGCAAGATCAAAATTAAGAATGTGCATTGCAGTAATTCCACTGCTGCTGGTATGCCAATTCTCAAATTTAAGTTTTTAATAAATGTGTTCTCACAGCACTTGTTCCTCTACTTCGTGTCTTTTATGAGCAGAACGTCGAATAAGCTACGTTTTGCTCTAGAGTGGTGAAAATGGTGCAGTTCCCATTCAACTTCGAGCAAGGAAAATAATGGCTGAAATCTGTTGATGTTCAAGTGTATAATCTGAGGGATAAGTAAGGGAAGAAAGCTTCAATTTATTTTGTAGAAAAATGACTACCGTACTCCCGGACTGCAAGGAAATACTCAAGCAAAGGTGTATCTGCTGTTCTTCTGACCTGAAATGTTTTTAAAAATAATTTCCGTTGTGGGAAGAAAAATCTTGCAGATTCCAAGCAAAGTGGGAATCGGTATTATGTGAAGCGGTCAGTGAGCAAATTGCTTATGGCAAATTGTAATTCAGCCAAGTGTCACGAATAAGACGAACGTCATTGTGCAAACTGCATGAGTAGGTGCATGCTCAACAGTGGCTAACCAGGAAACACAACAGCACCGTGGTGACTAAATCGTAGGTCATGCTACGAAGTAACGTAGGCATTCACGTTAGTGTACAGCACAGACGTCTGTTCCGTTGAGAGAGATGACTGCTACAGTATGCTGATGTGCATATCATTAGCGTCGTTCGTTGAAGTATGCCTACAACATCAAGCAAAGATGGACAAAAGCATGCCGATTGCTACTAGAACATATGTATCATTTACTAAATGGCTCTGACAGCACTTAATGTACACTACAAGTGCAATTGATGTTGCACATGAACCAATGTCCCAACTTCTGGAGTATTAGGTTTATTACGATATTTACAGTGTAGGAGGAGCTGCCGTAGCATAGCGGTAGCGTGCCTGCTTCAAACAGTGCGTGCCTGGCTTTGGTACCTGCCTACCGCTTCGCTTGGTAGGTTGGCCTTGTGTGTTACAGTGTTTTCGTGTGTATCTGTGTGGTTGTTATATCTACATTTCTATCTCGCGCTACAACAAACGGGACACTTTTGTTATCTTCAAGTGTGTTCTACTGATAAGTTAAATTTCTATTTTAGTTGGCCCGAGATTGACATGGGCTGTATAAAATTCAAACACCTTTGGTGCATACCTGAATACCACGTGACGTGCATTACAGGTACGAGCCACACGCAATTGCAGTATCGTATGTTAATCATGACATACATGACGATTACATCATGTTAGTAGTGTAAAGACCAATCACTCTTGTTCGTCATACATTAGTCCCCTACCATCCAAATCTTGGTTCATATCGGGTGAACGAGATGGCCAGGAAAGCACCAAGACCTAGGTGGCTAGAAAGATAGATAGATGCGGTCAAATTTGCTCAAGATCGCCAAGTAATGCTTTGAATTTAAAATGTCATTCATGAGAAACGGACGTAACTTTTTCGGCACGTAGGTGTCGATACCCTTTGTTATCAAAATTGAACGTGCAAATGGGAAAACTTCACATTTAAGTGATATATAGCCTACAGACATCCTGTTACAGGAGAGCTGTGGTGGTCACCAGTTTTTAATGCATATGTAAATGCCAATTAGCCTACTGTTTTTACAGGATTTTAAGTCAACTGATTTTGTTAGACTTTCAAGCCCTAGGTTGGGGGGTTGACTCCTCATTTCCCTCTTCTTCCTCAACCTCTCATCCCTCCTCCCCACCCTCAATTTCCTTTCCCGTCCCCTTGCTATACTCTACAAGGCTTTCCTATGCTTTACTCTCTGCAATCCTCACTTCCCTTTCCCACCTCCTTGCTGTACCATAGTATATGTGGATATGCTTTGCTGTTCACCACGTATGGGTGCTTTTTTCTGAAGCAGCGTCAGCTGCTGACGTGCCTCTCTGATAGAACATCCGCCTGCCACGCAGACGGCCTGGGTTCTATGCCCGCTCGAACCTAGCTAGCGTTCTTGCGATCTTAGCACAAAGGACTCGAAGGAACCTTAAGTATGTTGCAGCTAAAGCGTCCTGACCTCATTGCGCGAAATGTTAACTAGGTGTGAAGAAGAATTGTTTCAGTTGAAGCAGGGAGGACATTGAAGCTTTGTTTTAGTACCCCTGTGGCGCATAGTCGATATGCAGAATTTTCACATCACGACGACAATTTTACCTAGAACTAGAACAGCTTTACTGTTAAAAAGGAAAGAAAGATGGCGAGCATGTCTTGTTATTGATGTCATGACTCATCAGCCCTGTTAGTCTCACATTCGCGCATTTTTGTGCCAATATTGGTATATACCAAGCCAGAGGAGGACCTGACCAGGTGGATGAGACACCACTTTTCGAATTTCTTGCCCAACTTTTTTTCTTTTATGGGTGGGGGGACGGAGGTTAATTGCGCCGGTGTTATTTGCCCCGGGAAGCGTATTTGGGATTCCCCGAGTACTCGCACCTGCGAGGAGGAAAACGCGGAGCGCGAGGAGAGCACGTGAGGAAAGCAGGCCGGTGGACGGCTGTTCCACCGCTCGCTTGCACCCCTGTTTTTGGTGGTAGTTTGCACGGCCGGGGTTTGCCCGTGTAACTGGGGGGCCAGTGAAATAGGTTGCCGCTTCGCGGTGCGCCTTCGGCGCTCTCACTATTTCGCTCGTGTCACCACTGCCAGAGCCAGCAGCGTCAGCGACGGGCGCTAGTGCGCCCGCCGCTGACACCAACGCGATTCTGTATTACGAGCCTGGCGTGTGGGACGCCGGACAAAACAACGGACGCGATCGCGGGCGGGGGTGCAACAAGGCAGTGGAACGGCTGCCCGCCACTCCAGCCGGTACCTTTCTTTCCTCGCGCCTCTTCGTTTGCCCTCTCGCTTGCGCGACTCCTCAGGGAAATAGAAACACGCGCCCCGGGGTCTGGAAAGGTCAATCTTTCACGGATAGACTTATGGCTAGCACCATAAAAATTCGGCTCCATCTCGTAGGAAACTGCGCATCCGCAGCTTTGATGCCCCCCTTTGCCCTTTCTTGATAAGTTTCAGTTGAGACTCAAGCGACAGTCATTTCTCAACCTCTCTCTCTCAGCTCTTGGTCTGTTCTGGAAAATAAAGACTAATTTCACGCCAGCGGTGTTTGCCCCAGGGGCTTGCCCAAAATTTCGATTTTTGGAATTGTTACCCATGGTGTTACCAAACCCTCGTTGGGGGGAGGGGGGGGGGGGTTATATCCCTGGCCCTGCATGGCTGCGGCAGGATCGCTGGCTATGTAACTGTAGGGATGAGTTCGGGTTCCATACACGCCACCGAGACGGATACCGAACCTGTCATCAGACGAACCTGGAATGACCGCAATGTCCTGCCATGCAGAGCGGCGGATTTCGACGAAACTGAAGTGGAAGCCTTACCTAATCAAAGCAGGGTACTTCAAGGCGAACGGTGTAACGGGCCTGTCTAAGGATAGAGCACCGGAGGAAGAGGAGGTTGTCTGATTGGTGGCTAAAATCAAGGCAGCTAGGAGTGGAAGTTAGCTCTTCACTACCACGGCCGGTCTGGACGCGCGCGCTCGCTCTCTCTTTTACGGCCTGCGCAAGGGGGCCTGTTGCTACCTATCGCCGCAACTTGGCGGGGGCGCTCCGAGCCAACCCTCTCTAAACCAGCCCCCGGCCGTTGCGGAGGCTAGCGCGCGCTGGGAATGCTCGGCCTCAGACTTGCCGTGTCACCTTCTGAAGCTCCTCTATATGCTATGCATGGTACCAATGCGAAGAGAATACGGTAGCAAGCATATATATGGCAACTCTGGTGCTTTCCGCTTTTCTGAAGGAGAGGCACAAGCCACTGATTCGCCCGCTTCTGCCGCTCGTGAGAGCACTTAGCGATGCGCGTCACGCTCAGAAGGCTCGGCTGCATGATTCGTCACCGACCGTCAGAACAAATGACACGAAACATTCTTTTTTGAAAGAAATTGGTTTCCAAAACGTTTACGTCAAATGCACATATGCCAACCACTAATGTACTTGAAAATGGTAAAATATGGTCATTTTTATTCAAGCTGTCGCAATTCTTGCTTTATTATTAAAATAAATACCTCGAAAAGGGGAAAGTCACACTCCCCACAAGTAGCCGTGAGTCGCAATCACAGCAGAATGAACATAATAATAATAATAATAATAATAATAATAATAATAATAATAATAATAATAATAATAATAAACTCGCACCACACCACGCTGAGTCCCTGCATGCATATAAATTCCCAAGCTCTCACGTGTCCAGACGCGGTCTTCAGCGTGCAAGAGATGAGAAAAATCTTTTTATGCAATAACGTACGCCGCAGGCGAAGAAAAATAAAGAACTTTCACAGAAACCGTTCAGCATCACACATAATGTTGTCCTTGGTACTAAAATAATATAATGCAAAAGAAGAACTGAAAAAGAAAAAAGGCACTGCTGGTAAAACACTGTCGTGATGCTTACAGCTAGTTTAAGGTAGTCACATCGTTCACAGCCGGAAATGTTTCCGCGTGGGCTTGTGAATATAGCCAGAAGGCTTGTCATTCTGATCTGTTAACTTTTTTGTGTAGTTCACAAGAAGAATCCGGAAAAACTTTTCAGAGATGATGTGCGCCGACACTCTGGCGTGACTCTTGTCCACACCTTCCGGACAGTCCAGAAGCGGCGAATCTTCAAGATATGACTGAACAGTAAATTGCAGTGTCTCGAGGATTTTCTTTCGGTAAAGATATTTCACTGCCTTCTCGAAGAACGTCACAATCTCATATGATGGTTCCGGGAAACATTTTGACAATCACACAATTGAGCGGTTCGCCACAAGGCTGAGAAAATCCGTCTCATTGTATAAACTAAGCAGAAGGACGCACTTCGGGACATCTGCATCAGCATGCCGTCTATCATCCGAAAACTGCGTTATGTTTATAAAGGACGCCGTGGTGGAAGGCTCCGGGAATTTCGACCACCTGGTAATCTTTAGGGTGCACCTAAATCCAAGCGCACAAGCCCCAAGCATTTTCGCCTCCATCAAATATAAGATGGTCAAGTTTGACCAACCAGCCAACCCATTCTTGTTGCTAGTAACACTGAGTGTGCCTCTTCTTTTGCCGAGTGCATGAGTACCTAGAAAGCCAGACTGTCCCCACACGCACCTGTACTGTACGCACCTGTACTGCTTCCACCACTTTCTACATGCGGAAAAAATAATTAGCACGGTAAAGTGGCCGGGAACAGCTGCTTTACCATACGAAGCGCATGCAGAGCAACGCGCTTTGGGGGGTTGGCTCGCGACGCCCTCGCGCGGAACGCGCCGTCGTCCTGTATAGAAACAGATCCATTGTAGTCGTGGCAGCTGCTCAGGCCGTAAAAGAGAGCGAGCGCGCTCGTCCAGACCGGCCGTGTCACTACATATATAATACGAGACATTACGGATAGGTGGCGTGAGCCGCTGCCCGATATAAAGGGTACAGCCTGATATATCCATCCACCCATCCATCCCGCTTAGCCGCGCCGGATGCGCGCCGTTAACGATATCACTCTCCAAAAGCTAAATTTACCTTCATACTGAAGTGCGTGGAACAAAAAGCGTGAAGGCATTTCCTTATTGCAGATTAAGGGAAGAGTATACGGGATTTAATGCTTCGCTAACATGAATGTACCTCGCGCTGGCTGTCAGTGGAGTGAACACAGTTTGATCGGGTGTCAATCAAAGCCCATTAAAGTGCCGCTCGCGCGCGCCAGCTGTCATATTCGATCTAATCATGCATCAATGCATAAAAAAAATAATGTAAGCAGAAGAAAACAGTGATTGGAACAGAAAATGCGCTTCATGCTTGTTGCTGTTTCAGCGCGCATTCAGAAAACCTTTCAAAAATCGTTGCGCGAATTCACTGTGACCGCATTCGCGATAAAGAATTGAAACGGCGCGAGTATTCCATATACAGCGTGCTAGGGCAATGCGCTGTCCAAGGCTAGAACAGGCTAGAACTTATATACATAGCTATGCAGAGATCTTTAAAAGAGGGCTGGCGTCCTTGTCCTTTCGTGGTCTTGCGGTGCGTTAGGGTTCTGTTCCCGCCCGTGCGCAATGGATAACAGTATTGTGGCGTGAGGTAAAATCCCAGCCAGGGATAACGTCATGAGAGTATGAGGAAATGATCAGTCCTATGGCATACAGGACGTCCTCTCAGAATGCGAAGAGTGCATGCCGCTTAGGAGTGAATATACTTAGCATTGGCTTGATTGATTGATTGATTGATTTGTGGGGTTTAAAGGGCAACTCCGGCGATTTTTTCACCATGTTCTGATATCAATGTTTTCGAATAGTACTGATAGTCCTGTAGCAGCCAGGGTGGTTCAACTTGCTCAGAAACGCACCAATAATTTTAAATAACCGACCAAAAGGCGTGTTCAAACCGAAACCGAAACGGGTAGACGCTTCTTGCAGCGATGCGATGACGTCACAGCCTCCCCGCCGTCAGAAATATGGAGAAAAATAACAGTGGCGAGGTCATCCGACGATGTATTGAGTTATGTCGACTTTTCTGACCTTGACAGCGACGATTTGAACGCTGAAGTACCGCCGTTTTGCTTTTGATGTCCCGCAGGTTCGGGTAGGCAGCGTTGAAGGTGATGACGTCAAAAACACAGGGTGGCCCGTAGGGGAATCCGCTAAAAAATTTTAAAATTCGTTTCCAAGAAAACTAAATGACTTGCAACCGCCTGGTTTGGCATATATTATTACAGTGCCGAGGAGAATCCATATTGAAAATTTCATTAAGATCAATGGACACAGAAAAATCGCCGGAGTTGCCCTTTAACGTCCCAAAATCAGCTCTGATTATGAGAGACGCTGTAGTGGAGATCTCCGGAAATTTCGAACACCTGGGGTTTTTTAACATGCACTGACATCGCACAGCACACGAGCCTCAACATTTCGCCTCCATCTTGAGCATTGGCTTGGCGGAGGGACATACGGAAAATGGTATCGTGACTTCGTATGATCGAAGTGCTCTGCATATGTAACTCATACCGTGGCTGCTTCGGCAGACAAGACCCCCTCCCCCCCCTCGCCTCCCCCTTATGTCCCCAGCCTCAGCCAGCCATTTCCAATGCTCATGCCATAAGCACTTCGATTTTATATACCTAATTTTAGCGCTAATGAAGCCGTTCACGTGTAAGGAAGTATTCCAGGAAGCACTCTCTCAGTGCAAAATACAGAAAGAGATATACCAAGACAAAAACAAAAGGCGGGAGCGTAAGCGTAGTTATGTCTCCTCTCATTGTTGCGGTTTCAGTCTGCGAGTGTTACCGCTACAGCTGTATGCGCGCGCGCTGCTTTTGATGGGACCGGCGCTTGCCTCGGGCTTTCAGGCGAAGCCGCCATTTTTATTGCTCGCCGACCGATTAGACGTCAAGGCTGTTCGCCGCACGAGGAAGGCTGCACAGGCAGCGCGCATATGGCTGGATACTGCACTACCGCGTTTACAAGTAACGCCAAAGCTTATTCCTTCCTGCATATGGACGATTTCGCTAGGTATAAGGATACGGCGTTATGCACGTTGCTTGCACTTTTTGTCAAATTATGACGGCTCTTGAAACGTTTTAACATTTGCTATAAGAATTGTGTGCTATTCCCCCGAGTGGGAAAGCCAGTTTACAAAAACCAAGCTACCAACGACGCCCTTAACGTTGGCTTCCCTTCTAAACACGAATGCTTTGCCGGGAAGACATTTTCCAGGAGAATATAAGCCGTCGTATTAAAATATGCAGGACCTAGGACATTCTTTCATTATTTTATTGAATGTTTTCTGTGGCCCCGAAGCGCATGCGCATTCGGCAGAGCGTTAGGTAGCAGAACGTGGACGGCTACCATCTAGGGGAGCCCAAGGAAACTAAGGATTTTCGCGCACAGACGCCACAATACCACACAGGTTAGCCATACATATCTTCGCTGTAATAGTATTGCATCAGTAGAACAGTGCAGCTGGCTGAACAATATATATTGAAATAAAAGGCATCTTTTCAACGCATGGGGAGGATTGCTTTACGATTTTGGCTGCTGTTGCTCATCTAGTTGGCTGTCCAACCGATGTAGTGGACTTGGCAAATTTTATTGGGTCGCTAACGAGTCATCACAGAAAATTTTAATTGTTCGATTTCGCTCCCGGGACAGGTAGAACGATTTCTTCCGTAAGGCTCGAAAGACACGCTAGAGGACCTCCATGATTGGGCTGTCTGGTAATAATGAAAGCAGTCATTGAGCACCTCACACACGAGATCAGACGTCTGTTCAGCAGAGCATGTGCTTGCTCTAAAAAAAGTGCGCAGCTTCCGCTAGGTCGCGCAAGGCCAGAACACAGCGAAGCTGGTCGATCATCATCATCATAATCATCTCCTTCTGGTCACGTGTCATTGCGACGTCATATTACGTGATATAGCATGATGTCGAGGCCATACAAGGTTATGCTGGTAGATGTAGCGTCGCTTGGTTGCTGGGCAAGGTCATATCAAGATCATATTTCGTGATAGGACCAACTTTGGCTAGGTTTTAAGCATAAGTGTCAGTTGCTTTGGGAAAGACAACTGTCACATTAGAGCACGCAACACCGAAGATAGTAGTGTTTCTCATACGCTGTGAGGCTGGTGTTATTGTCGTCACAAACAGACAGACAGACAGACAGACAGACAGACAGACAGACATTGAACCCCGCCACCGTTCACATCTGCTGCCACTGCTCACATCTGCTGCCTGTTCTTTGGTTCGCATCACTGCGCAAAGTTTGCGTAAGAATCACGATGACACATCTTCATTCATCGATTTCCTTTTCCATACTTTTTCGTTAAGTTGCATATCTGAGACCTTACTTGCCCTGGCTGATAGCAACTTATACGGTTCCCATTTCTATAAGGCAGAGTATTGTCACTTACTGCGCATAGATTGGCAAGCGCGATTTTCACTTCGCCTCAAATTTCCCTGGATCGGTTTCTCTGCGAAACTGTTTGGATCGAAACCGATCCCTGTATTTTCGAAAGTATTGTGGCGTAATTATTATTGGCTGTATTAGCCGTTATCCAGTTTCTTCTGTACCTCATTTGCTTTCACTTTGGCTTATTCCTTCAATAAATTACTAGTGACAGCAAACACGTGCTAATCGTAGATGACCTGAATATTAACATGTTGGTGTCGACAGTGCCTGTACCTACACGAACTGCTTTACTGGTTTTGAAGCTGAGCACTTAATAATGTCTACAATCAGGTTTTCCACTTAGGGAGGCAGCTCCCTCTTAGCCCATGTTCTCGCCAATATCTCGCCTTCGCCATAATACGATGTAATTGACATGGACATGACAGATAAATTGCCTTGTGTTAGTTACTTTCAAATCTAATGTTGAATTCCAATGGCAGATCCAGATCATGTTTTTCTGCTCTGTACGGAGCAGTTACATTCCAATGGCAGATTGGGAGCATGAATTTTGTATTCCAATGGCAGATTGGGAGCAGCCGCGGATTCCGGATCGCTCCGTGGAGCAACAATTCTTGCTCCGTCTAAATCGGCGGATTTGGCCGGAAGTCCGCGTGACGTCATTTGTGCGCCCGCTTCAGCCCGGCTCTCTTCCCGTCACTTCCGGCTGTTTAACAGCCGTGGGCCGCAGTGGACGACGGGAAAAGCACTTCCCGCCGTGCGCTCATGTTGTGTCTGCTAGAGAGTTTGGAGTCGGACAGCACAAGTGTCGAATCCAGTGAGGATTCTTCGGACACAGAGAGCGAGTTTGAGGCTGCTGTGTACAAACGGGCATTCGACACGATTTTCTGCCTGCCTGCCGAAAGGCCTAAAGTGATTGGCTTCGTCGAGGACGTCGTTCGGCGATATTCGGACAATGAGGTACGGCACAACTCTGGTGCCTCTAGCGTGGAAAAAAGAACTTATCTGAAACAATGTTTTCCTCTGGTTCCGTAGGCACTTCCGTTTGTCGCGGCGTGTAGAAGACCAACTAGTGTCGGGATTTGCTATACTCCACGTATACGTGACCGTCAAGCAGCCACGTTGGAGTGCCCGCAAAGTGTGCAGAAACTCATGTGCTGACTTTCATCTGGTTCCAGGCCGCTACCATCATAGCAGCCTGGAAGAGCACCAGAAAGTGCAACACTCACGCAACTACCGGAATAAACAAAGCGCACGGAATGCTGGGATCATCCGGGTCCCCTCTACGTACGCTAGCGCCCTCTAGCTAGATTTCCGCGTACTAACTGCTCCCGCGCACGGCCGGTCTGGACGCGCGCGCTCGCTCTCTCTTTTACGGCCTGCGCAAGGGGGCCTGTTGCTACCTATCGCCGCAACTTGGCGGGGGCGCTCCGAGCCAACCCTCTCTAAACCAGCCCCCGGCCGTTGCGGAGGCTAGCGCGCGCTGGGAATGCTCGGCCTCAGACTTGCCGTGTCACCTTCTGAAGCTCCTCTATATGCTATGCATGGTACCAATGCGAAGAGAATACGGTAGCAAGCATATATATGGCAACTCTGGTGCTTTCCGCTTTTCTGAAGGAGAGGCACAAGCCACTGATTCGCCCGCTTCTGCCGCTCGTGAGAGCACTTAGCGATGCGCGTCACGCTCAGAAGGCTCGGCTGCATGATTCGTCACCGACCGTCAGAACAAATGACACGAAACATTCTTTTTTGAAAGAAATTGGTTTCCAAAACGTTTACGTCAAATGCACATATGCCAACCACTAATGTACTTGAAAATGGTAAAATATGGTCATTTTTATTCAAGCTGTCGCAATTCTTGCTTTATTATTAAAATAAATACCTCGAAAAGGGGAAAGTCACACTCCCCACAAGTAGCCGTGAGTCGCAATCACAGCAGAATGAACATAATAATAATAATAATAATAATAATAATAATAATAATAATAATAATAATAATAATAATAATAATAATAATAATAAACTCGCACCACACCACGCTGAGTCCCTGCATGCATATAAATTCCCAAGCTCTCACGTGTCCAGACGCGGTCTTCAGCGTGCAAGAGATGAGAAAAATCTTTTTATGCAATAACGTACGCCGCAGGCGAAGAAAAATAAAGAACTTTCACAGAAACCGTTCAGCATCACACATAATGTTGTCCTTGGTACTAAAATAATATAATGCAAAAGAAGAACTGAAAAAGAAAAAAGGCACTGCTGGTAAAACACTGTCGTGATGCTTACAGCTAGTTTAAGGTAGTCACATCGTTCACAGCCGGAAATGTTTCCGCGTGGGCTTGTGAATATAGCCAGAAGGCTTGTCATTCTGATCTGTTAACTTTTTTGTGTAGTTCACAAGAAGAATCCGGAAAAACTTTTCAGAGATGATGTGCGCCGACACTCTGGCGTGACTCTTGTCCACACCTTCCGGACAGTCCAGAAGCGGCGAATCTTCAAGATATGACTGAACAGTAAATTGCAGTGTCTCGAGGATTTTCTTTCGGTAAAGATATTTCACTGCCTTCTCGAAGAACGTCACAATCTCATATGATGGTTCCGGGAAACATTTTGACAATCACACAATTGAGCGGCTCGCCACAAGGCTGAGAAAATCCGTCTCATTGTATAAACTAAGCAGAAGGACGCACTTCGGGACATCTGCATCAGCATGCCGTCTATCATCCGAAAACTGCGTTATGTTTATAAAGGACGCCGTGGTGGAAGGCTCCGGGAATTTCGACCACCTGGTAATCTTTAGGGTGCACCTAAATCCAAGCGCACAAGCCCCAAGCATTTTCGCCTCCATCAAATATAAGATGGTCAAGTTTGACCAACCAGCCAACCCATTCTTGTTGCTAGTAACACTGAGTGTGCCTCTTCTTTTGCCGAGTGCATGAGTACCTAGAAAGCCAGACTGTCCCCACACGCACCTGTACTGTACGCACCTGTACTGCTTCCACCACTTTCTACATGCGGAAAAAATAATTAGCACGGTAAAGTGGCCGGGAACAGCTGCTTTACCATACGAAGCGCATGCAGAGCAACGCGCTTTGGGGGGTTGGCTCGCGACGCCCTCGCGCGGAACGCGCCGTCGTCCTGTATAGAAACAGATCCATTGTAGTCGTGGCAGCTGCTCAGGCCGTAAAAGAGAGCGAGCGCGCTCGTCCAGACCGGCCGTGTCCCGCGGGAGCGAATGCCCTCCAATGGCAGATTTGACGAGAGCGATCTTGCTCGGAGCGGAGCGCTCCGTTCGCGATCCGGCTGAGCGCTCGCGATCTGCCATTGGAATTCAACATAAGTTTCCTAGGTCAAATGCCTGTTTGCGTACGTCTCACCTTGATGCGATAAATTTTGATGCAATTCACAAAACTGAACAGCTAATGGTTTCCAAACGAAATCCAGAAGAAGCACTTCAGCTACTTTTTCCCTTGCTCACTCTCGCATGCTATAGCAATATACCGTGTTACCAAAGGGCCCTCTCCCCAGTGAGTCCGACTGGGAAGAAGCCCTCAAAAGCCCGGACCTCAAACTCCAACTCAAGGCCGTCCAGAAGGCCCAAGAACTGGCGCAGCGTCACCACGTTCCCGTCCCGACTTGGGCGTCGCCTACGGTATCGGCCAGAGGAGCTCCCCGTGTGGGATCTCCAACAGCTTAAAACTCCTCAGGACCTCAATAAAGTTCTTGACTGACTGACTAACACTGTAACTGTAAAGTGCAAAAAGAAATTTAAATTTCAGCGCAGTCCTTGAATCACTAATGGGCTACTCGTGGCCGTGAGGAAAAAAGAAAACATGTATAGTAAGAGAGAGAGAGAGAGAGAGAGAGAGAGACAGAGTGAAAACTTTAATTCAAAAATAGGTCCGGCGATTGTGTCGGGGTAGGGCCACAAGCACCCCAGCCTAGGTGATGGCCTCGAGCCCTTGGACACGGGCGGCTTCCTCGGCGTGCCGGACGGCCCAGAGTATAGCAAGACAGACAGTATGTATAGCAAGACAGAAAAAAAAAAAACAACTAAATCCAGTTCCACGCCTGCGAAATCTCAGTAAACTTCGGAACTGGGGACAGGGTGTCAAGTTCGATATCTCTATCATGTAGCACGGTGATTATCACTATCGCTATCGTGTAGCGGCGAGTTCAGAGCAAGGTTATCTATCTATCTATCTATCTATCTATCTATCTATCTATCTATCTATCTATCTATCTATCTATCTATCTATCTATCTATCTATCTATCTATCTATCTATCTATCTATCTATCTATCTATCTATCTATTTGTCCTTCGTATAATCACTATCACGTAGCGGCTAGCGGGTCAAGGGCAAAAGCGGGTCCCTTCAAAAGCTCCGCTGTTAAAAACTACCGCCGATAACGATGCTTCCCAATGCGAAACGTGAACGCAGCTGTGCGGTTGAGCACTCCCGCATACCGTGGCTAGGGATACGTATACGCTCTGCACGTGATTGAGTGTTGACCTTTACAGCATATCGAAAATTACACACACGCGATATCAAGTGCATTTTAACAGAGGATCATGTATTACACCTAAATGAGAAAATTTCTAAAAATGACTTTAAAAATGATTTTTGTTTTTACATGTCTTGTATATTTCTACTGCTCGAGTGCGTTTTGCTTTATGTGCACTTTGTTTCTTGTTTTCTTCTTGCTGCGTATAAACGTACCTGCCTGTAGATACTCACTTCTTTCATAATTGTAAATAGTGGTTTTTTGTTATTACGCTACTGTCCACAGCGTTGTTATTTTTTTATTTGTGTCGATAACACAAACTGTTCGCTATAACTAATACGAGTCTTCGTAGGATGTAGTGCTGGGTAATTGTGCATAAATTGCGCACATAGTGTCTATGTGTCAAACTGTATTTTGGGAGCAAAAGCCTCCGTCAGGATCTGTAGCATTCTGCATTTGCTTCCGTTTCTGTAAAATGTACAGAAAAATAAATAAATAAATAAATAAATAAATAAATAAATAAATAAATAAATAAATCCTGCATCAAGGGATCTTTAAGACGGTCTAGCATGCGGTAGGGGAACGGCGAACTTTCGCGTACTGACTACTTGTATATGTTTAAGTGGCGATGACTGATTGACCTATAGATGGCAAAAAAATTACTTCATTATGCGTGACATCTTGTGCGAAAAAACAGCAATGTTAAATCAAGTATTACTAGCGCCTCTATCGCACGCCGTGAAAAGGTAACTCCGTTGGAACTACCGATGAAGTCGGCAAGCTTTTCTTTTTGTTTTCTTTTTGAGTAGCCAACAGACTCGCGAAGCAATGACGGGAACGACTTGGACATTCAGCAACATACTTGTTCTCTACGTCGAAGATATATGCACGCGATTAGAAATGAAGATCAGGCCATAGTATATATTGCCTGCAGGCGACTGTCTCGGTGCTCACCTCAGATAGAACCACGATGTTACCAAGAAATCCGCTAGCTCAGATCTATATAGCCGAGCACAGTGAATTTTGCCGTTGCTGAAAGTGAAGTTATCCGGAACAACAGTAAATAAATAAAGAACAAAACAATGGATGATGCGAGCAAGAGCAATTTTCGCCTAATGAAATTCCGAGTACACGAAAGGGAAAGCCGTTTGCTTTCTTTTTAAAACGAGATGAATTTCGTGCAACTGATGTCACACGTGCAGACTTCCTGTGAATCGAGAATATTTACGGTATTTCCATGCACGCGTATATACGCCGAAGAGTTAAAAGCAAGACCTTTTTCGAAAGGCGACATTAAAGGAGTACTGACATGAATTTTTAGCATTCTCATATTATTACTGTAAATGAAAGCTTTGGTGTGGAGAACCCCAAAAAGAGTATCATAGTGCCTCGCAAGGCAATGAATATATTTTTATTACGGCTTCCTTAAAAGTCTACTTTCGGTTTCTATTTCGAGGGGGCGGTCTCCTAGTGACGTGTCAACATAGTCGGACGTACGTCTGAGTCACATAGGCAGAGCAATTTGTGATACCGTCGCTGCAACTCTGTCGTCTATGGTCATTTACACGTGGGGCACAAAGCGATAAGGAAATCCGTGCGGACTTTTCAGAAATGAAAGCGTCTTCGTTGACGAAAACCTGGTGCCGGGACGACCTACTGGGATCTTTGTGCTAAATATGGGTGGATGACAATTTTTCCTGTCGTAAGGTCCCCGGCAACTTTTTGAACATAGCAAGAGAACGACGCCATTGAATCGGGGAGGCTTCCTCGAACATGTCAGCCGCTGCACTGCACGCAGCAGGGAATTTGCAGTCTGGTTTCAAAATACATGTCGAAAGCTCCCGACCTTGTTTCAACAAAACACGTTTTATCTTTCACGGACTACGAAATAATTACCACTGGCGGATTCCCTTGTGAGTTATACCGTATAGCCTGTTGTACCATGTCACCTAGAACACCGTGTCGCCACAGCTGCATCGCTCGGGGACGAGGAAATTCACTGAGGAATTCACCGAGTGGCCCCATTGAAATAATTCCTGATACGGTGAGTGAGACCATAGTCCCTCAATATATTGAAGGACTATGGTGAGACGTAACTTTCTAAAAGTTGTGGCACTCACGAGCGAACATGGACAAAGGTGAAGCTATTGGCGTGCTTATGACCTTGCTGGTGGTAGCGGGATGTCTTTGAACACCGCTTAAATTAACTAAAGTACGACAATAATTATCTTGCAATCACTGTATTTTCGTGCCAAAGTGTAGCATTAAGGAAAGTCACCGTGACAAAAATTAAATCCCGTCATTCTTTACACGGGTTGGGGCTCACCGGTGGCGAGGCGTGCTCGCTATAGCACAACGCCACGACACTCGGCCGTCAGGAAACTCGCGTACGCCACTCGCCTGTCGCCTTTTGTATGCAGAACAAAGCCTCAAGTCGACGACGCTGATAAAGAACCCAATCCTTCCATATTGACGCCGGCGCCAAACAGCGATTCTTTCTTCTCAGCGTGACGCCTTTCACACTGGGACAGAAACATCGCCTCCTGCTAGGCCTTCTGGGGAATGTGCGTGTTCACGCTGTTTTCGCGCCCCGCGAATTCCGTGCAGCGCTCGGAGCTATAGGGGCAGTTATACCGTGCCCATTGTCCTGGCGAGCGGTAAAGTATAGCGCGTGCGCTCCGACGTGTTGTCGCCTGTCGTCCGTTACATTTCATTTGTTCCGCCGACACTCTTCAAAGATTAAACTCGTAAATTACAAAGCTTCGGATAACCAGCTCCTTCTCGATAGGAGACGCTTGGTGAGCTGAATGAAATATGGCTGATGGCGGGCGCGGAGGGATACAGTTTTCAGAAGCTCCACACAGCACAGCTAGAGTGTACTAGAAGCTTGTACACTCTAGCACAGCCAAGGCGCGTTACCAGACTATTCCGAAGGGATATATAGTGCCAGTGTTCAAAGATGCTCCTGCCGCTACCGCTGCAGCTATCGCCGCTATCAGTCGGCATGATAAGATGTGCTCGTCCTCGGTTGAAGAGGCCTGCAGCTTCCACCCTGCTGCACGGAACTGCGGAAACTACATATAACAGCTCGGCTATAAAGGCTACGCAACGAGGCCTGGAACAAGGTGAGACGGGAGCAACGGCACGAGCATGAGGAAGGTGCCTAATCATATTTCGTCGAAGAAAGCGCTATCGGCCAACTGGCGTACCCGCCTAATTACGAGCCGCAGTGCGCCGCCGCGGTTTGAAGGCTGAGCCTAGCTTTGAACTGCGAGGCGCACAGGTGCTGCGCCGCGATCCGAGTGACGCGCTTTCCTGTGAAAAAAATTACGCGCTGATCCCTTGTATTGCTCTTGGATGCGAGACCGTTCGATTTTCCTCGCCTCCTGCTTTTTTCTTTTCCCAGTAGCACGACGGTGACTCAGGAGACTCGGGAAAGCAAGGAATGAACAGAAACGGAACACGATGGCTCGCCGAGGAGGTGGGGGAGTTTTATCTCGGACTACCCGTGTTCTTGCACGCAGCTGTCCTTCACTTTCGCACTTAACGGGGCCGTATATCGAGAAAGATCGGCGGGCGTTGAGGTTTATCCCTATTTATGATGCGCCGAGGGAACGGGGAAATCGATGAGGGCGCTGCCGGCCGACACGGCTTTACGTAGATGAAATGGTGCTAAGCTGAATAGAGGGAACGGGTCTGCTGACTGCTTGGAATGATGTGCACGAACAAGAGACAGCCGAATGGTTGTGCGGTAGTCGAGTGCTTGCTCATGTTGAGACACCGCTCCCGAGTGCAGAAACAGCCTTAGCTTTGTGCCAAGGCTTACTGAAGAGTCACAATGCTCGCGCTCGCCCAAGCGCAGTGCACAAGCGTGCGTGTGAAAGATTCCGCAGACTGAATCCTGAAGAGCTGAAAAAAAAAGTTTTATAATGCGCTATCACGTTTCGATTCTGGCGCTGAGGCACCAATTCTTAAAGTGCTATCTTAAAGCATGCGCACAGTACGTACGTGTCCAGATGTAGGTAAACCACGTATTCCACCCACAATGAGAGACGTGAAACATCTAATGGCAGCAATCCATGCGGCGGAATGCTTAGTTGTAAACTAGATGCCCTAATATTCAGTTCTCAATTCATTTGTCCGCGATAGTGTGATGGAAATATCACATACTCATACACCCGTCCGCCTACACGTTCACAGACTTTTGTTATCATGGTTTGTCTTCGCACATGTCCCACCATGGTAACGGATCGCTCTAGAACCTCTTCCTCATGGCGGTCGTTACCATGGTGACGACCACCATAATGAAGACGTAGTGGTTGTTGTGCACCAACACCACCTCCACACTTTCAAAAGGAAGCCATTGTGATTTTGGGCCGTAGTTTTGGCCTTGGCGCGCACATACAGCGTCCTCAAATCTCGACAAACTGGCCGGCTCGGCACCTGTGGCAGCTACGGTTACCAGACACGAGAGCCAGAGGGACAAAATAAGTGCAGAAGCTTGTTTACCAGCAATAGAATTATAAAGCTGATCGTTAACAAACCTTGTTCTGTCATGCCATCATTTCAACGGCAGCGCTGTTGTTCAAGCATGAAACGTAGACCGAGGCAACGCCAACTAAAAACACTTAATTTTGCGCTCGTCCGGGTCCGGGAATGATCTCTGAGTTAGCATGATGACGAGGAGCCAGTTACCTACCCCATCAACGCCACGCCATTTGATAAATTCGATGGTACCAGGTTTTGAACTGTTTGACGAAATTTGGCATCAAATTAAAGCGTATATATGTACGATAACCGTTTCAGGGCATTCACGTGCCAGTTTACGCGCGATATACGTGTCGAGTCTGTAAGATTTCTAAAATATCTGTCGGTACGTTTTGCTGAATGTTAGTCGTGTTGGTACAGGAACGAAAAAAGAAAACACATTGCAGCTGCGGAGAAGGACACAATGAGGAATACGCTGATTGATTTCTGGGATTTTACATCCCAAAACCAGCTATGATTTCGAGAGACGCCGTAGTGGAGCGCTCCGGAAATCTAGATCACCTGGGGTTCTACAACGTGCACTGACATCGCGCACGACACGGGCCTCAACATTTCGCCTCCATCGAAATGCAACCGCCGCGGCCGGGAATCGATCCCGCGATCCTCGGATCAGCAGCCGAGTACCATTACACTAGATTACCGTGGCGGGGCAGTGGGGAAGAGGTTGGCAGCACGATGGGCTCGCCTGGTCATCGTCGTCTTCCTCACTGTTTCCTCACCTGCTGCAGCCAAGACAAATTCCTAGTAGGAGAACTCCCACACGTTGCGAAAATGGGCATCGTTTGGAAATTTTAATTAGCTGATTAGAATGCGCCATCAAGACGAGCCACTACCACCCTCCCTCTCCCGCTGTTACGTGAACACGGCGTGTGGGAGATTCGACATGTCGCTGTTCTCGCCCACTTCAGTCGCGAACAGGTCTGAGACAGGGCTTGCCCGATGGCTCGTTGGCCATGGCGGAGAACAATTTGCCGCTAAGACCGGACGGCCGGTGGCCAATATGTTACCTCGTGCCGGAGACAGCTGTTGCACGAGACCATCACGACTCGCAAATGAGGAAGGGTGTGCGTGATGCAGAAACACGTGCATGCGGTGTCCGCTGCTCCGTCAGCGGCGGCGGCGGCTGGGTCCCCTGCACCGAGGCGGCCGCAGCAGCCGACGCTCGATGCCGCGCATCACTCAAGAAGCCGCCTCCGCGCTGCTGGCCGGCAATTAGGGGTACGCGCTTCCTATCCTCTCGTCTCTACATATCCGTGCCGGGCTCGTGTGGGAGTCGATAACGTTCGTGGGAGACACAGCGACCAGCCTGCCCGGTTGCAGAATTGCTGGAGTGCTATTTCGGACATTGATGGTAGAAATAAACTACAAAAGAGCATTACGTCATGTAACCAACGGCAAGAAATCTTTTCCTCCGCGCTTTCCTGCGCAGTATCGGCCTAGCCCGTGACCTTTGGGGTCGAGCATGTTATTCGGTTGAGCTGCCGTAACATCACCTGCATTGCAGGCGTACTCTGATTAGGCGATCCCGTGTTGGGCCGATACTGTCATTTTAACAGCTTTCGGCGTCGGATCGTTCGCAAGAAATGATCATCACCAACAAATCATCGCGAAATGCCCTTCTATGAAATGCCCGATGTGCGGCATTTGCGCGCGCTTCTTTCTGCTCTAGCGTTCGTACCTTTAGCCTACTATAGTACATAAAGGCGGAGGCGTTTCTTTCTTCCCTTGCGCTCATGCCATCAGTGCCACAGTTCTGCCTATAGCTTCGCCGAGCCGCGGCGCCGATGCCTACCGGGCGGAGTCTCGCCGCGGCTGCGGATGCGGAAGTGGCGTCACCACGCCGATCCTTGTGATAAAAGCTCCGCATCACCGGCGCGGCGACAGAATGCCCCGCTTCTCTGCGCCTATCACATCGTCGTGAATATGGGGCGGCCGGAGAGGTGCGCCCTTCCCGAAGAAGATGAAGCGCGCCGCGAAGGCCGCTGCGCCCCTACGCGAGAGTGTGTGAGACGACTTCAAACCGACCACGAGTATCATGCCGGTAACGCGACGGCGAGACGTCGGCGATGCACAGATCAGGAACTGTGAGCCCCAGAAAACGAGAAAAAACCGTTTGTGTACGCAAATGCGTAGCCAGAACGACCAGGGCCAGTGCGTCGCACCACCACCAGACGAGTAGAGACGAATGATACGACTGCAAATGAAAAAAAAAAAATAAATAAACAACACCGTGCATACTTTAAAGGGGTCCTGAACCACCGCTCGGGCTTGGTTTTGAAAACGGCTGGGTGTGTATTGAATGCCTCTCAGAAATTCACAGCCGAAAGAATTTTTCAAAACGGTTTGTTAGGAGCGAAGATATTGCGGCCGGAAAACTTCCCTTTCCAGTCCTGTTTCAACTC
>CM023483.1:32036048-32061074 GCA_013339685.2 Hyalomma asiaticum | reverse complement strand
GAGACGCCTTCGTCCTGCAGTGGACTTAAAGATTGCCTGATGATGATGGTGACACTTGTTTACACATCCAGAAGCGATAAAGCCTTTTCAATGATAACAGATTCGTGAATGTTTTACGCATGTGCATGTGCCTTCGTACCTGCTTTCTTTGTTTTAATTCTCTTCGGCGCCCTACGTGTGCTGATATAACTCCTTGCTTCCTCTTGAAAATAGCTTCCAGTCCCGGGGTGCGCAAGTCTTTGGCCCTTTTCGTCCGTGAGTTTCCTCGTTTATTTACTTGAAAGACCCTAAAATGCCATTGACCTTCCTTTTCAGACATAAAAATGAAAGGTTCTCTTCACTTCATTAACCTAACACCTCGTTTGCGACAAAGTTAAATGTGGTGTGCCGTTGACACATATAACGAGACTTCGCTGCACGCACTAAGTAGCAGGACAGTTCAGGAGGCACCAACTTAAGCCTGATTTACGCACGGTTTGTGAAAGAGCTTCACCAGCCAAAGAGAGCATAATGAAATAGGTCTGGAATTTTCGCAATTGCACTTCAACAATTTTTTTTTGTTTGGCCTGAGGGAGACCTTTACGGTAAATCTCGGCGACTACGTTTCGCAACCAAATTTTGGAATAAGCCCCCCTACAGCGATGGCACGGCGTTGAAACCCGGAAGTTCGAGAACTCAAATTATGGAAATGTGGGCCTTCTTAAGCCGACTGCACTAACTTCGTTACTGAGCCTCCTTTCAAGGAAAGAATGAAAACCCGAACGATGCCCTGTGTATGCGATAGTTTCTAACGGGCTCAGTATGTGTAGCTTTAGTTGAGACGCCTAGAAGTCAAGTCTTAAGATCACGCAGCGCTTGCTTTGAAGTTGGAAACGGCTTTGCTTTCAAAATTAGTGACGTCTGTCTGGTGCGGCCCCACCTGTGTATCTTGGCTGGCAGATGTCGGTAATCAAAGGTAACGAGATCGAGTTCCCAAGATTCGGTTCACGCCTTTCTCCAAGATGTCTCTCTCGTTTCTTACTTGTTCAACAAGTGTTTTGAAGGACCAGTTTGTATAAAGCCTATCTAAAACCCTTTCGTTCCTGTCGCCCCTGCAATCTTTCTGCATGTCGCCTCTGCACTCTTTCTACAATGCCACATTCTTAAATTTTAAGTCATTCGGTGTTGGTCCTGCGGGTTAAGACGGAGCGTATTTCAGTGTAGAAGGTCATCCTCTCGTGTAAGGTGGCACCTGTGAAAGTGAGTGTTGCTGCATAAAGGAGGCCATCGCACTAAAGGCGCATTTGCTGTTTATACATTTTTCCAAGTGCTTAGCGTTCGTTACGTTTTCGTTGGTGCGAGCGGTGGTCTCGGAGCTACAGGAGATCTTCCTGATCAACATTCGAACATGACCAAAGAAACATAAGATATATTGTCATAGTATACAAAGGCCGCCACAATAGCTACTGCTGTGTTGCAATAGACCGTGAACACTGATGAAAATTCTACTGATCGAGAATTCTCCTGCGTGCCGGGTGTTTCAGCAAACACTTCTTGAGCTAACATGCAGGAATAAATAAGCAAACTAGGGAACGCACGGACTGGCGACAAAATTCTCAGGGTAGCTCAACACATAAAAAAAGAGCTGAAAAAAGGTTTTCGCGGATCTTCTACAATTCTCACCGCTGTGCCATTTTTGCGGACACCCCCTATACATTTCACAGCTGGAGGGTGCAGACGATTTCCACTAGGCCACCCCTCCCCCCAACACACACGTAGCTTACAATACCAACGCGCTTCCTGACCAGCTTCGTACCTCGAGGATAACCAAAAGCTGGTCGCGCGCTAGCCACACAGCCTATTCTTGCTCAAGGCCGTCTAGACCAAACAGGCCCATCTACTAACATCATTTTTGTTTATGTCGAAGCTACTGCTGCCCCAGTGTGAGACCTACCAAGAGCGGCAAGAATGCACCTCAAGCTATGTCAGCTGTTAGCTGGTAACTGTTAGTAGATATGTATGTCTGTGTGTGTGTTGAGATAACAGATTCCGATCGAATGCACATATATTTACTACATATTCGCATCAATAGGAGGCCTTCAGTCGCATTTACTGACCGAAGCCGTGGTATAGACCTACTCCACCAGCCTACGTTGGGAAGATGCGATGGCGCTGTCGTCGGGAGTTTTGGTTTCGCATGGTAAACATCCGCCGTCGCTCCTACCGTAGCAGTCGCTGTGTTTTTGCTGGTGCAGTAGCTGCTCTCCGCCGTACAACGAAGAAAGAAACGGCAAACCGATGCGCTGTATTGCGGTGGTTGTGTGCTACAGTGTGCAATAGGTTTTTGTCCATTTCGTGCTGATGACCGTCCTGAAAAACGGGACGAAGCTGTAACGCCGGCTCATCGGTTGAGCCAAACATTTTGTGATAGCTAAGTTTGTGTATTATTTAGCGGTTAGCGCAGCCTGTTTCATCTGAGAGAAATATCATTGCCGTAAGTTTGTCAGGTGAAATGCTCGACACCGAGTGTCTTGGCATGAAAAAAGCGTGCACACAGAGCGGTGACGCTTACCGCAAAGTGCGCACTACACTAGCGTAGCACGCTGTCATATGTGCAGAATTATTCGTGGTCGCCGTGTATTATTAAATTGAGGAAGTTCTAGATGCGGTCATACTGATTTTTATTCATTCGAGTTAAATAAATATATGAGGTCAATTCAGTAGCCGTGCGCGAAAGGCTGGTTCGCTTGCGGCTGCGATGTCATAAATAAGAGAAGTGTCATGGGCAACGCTGCACTGGTTGTGATGCACTTTAGATTTTTTTTTCTAAAACTGCACGAACTAACTACACATTTGAAATTTGCCACGCCGTTTCAGGGCATTGCGCCTTCACGATCGCAAGTGACCGCATGGGCAGAGCAGCGGTTACGCGCGCCTTTAGAACTCTTAATACCTTTAGAACTCTTAACGCTACCTGTCTATAGAGTGCATTTCTATATGTCCTCTATAAGGGATCTATAGACGGTGTATTAATACATGTAACACTGTTATAGAAAATTTTTCTTCAGGGACCTATTTGCGCCCACTGCAAGGCAAAAATCTCTTCCGTATTTTTCTCCAATTAACATGGTCATGTCGTAACTGCGGCCATGTTGTCGTCACAAACATTTTACTCTAATCCGACCAGCTAGCGTTCTGCCGCCTCCCACCACGCTTTCCTTCCCTTGGAATTTAATCTAATCTGTCGCTCATAATGACCGTTGGTTACCTTCCCTTCACACTACATTTTCTTCCCATACGTTAATTTCATGACCTTGACTTCGACAAGCATATGACTAAAATTTGCGCAAGGCAGCTGTGGCGCAGTGACAGAGTATGGCGTCTAGTGCGAGAGGTACGAGTTCGAATCCCCCTGTCGGACCAAGGACCGTCGATTTTTCCCAAGGAAAGCAGAGCGCTCGACCACGCCTTCTGTTGAGTTATCCTCTCGAGAGGACAATCCCCCACCTGGCGAGCAAGTGGCATAAAAGGCTTTTTTTTATTTACTTTAAGGAAACTCCATTGAACATCTCTATAGAAATTTGTCCTTACTGTCTCAAATAGAACTCGGCATAAATTCTCTATTGAAATATGTCTGTACCATCTTAAAAGAACTCGATAGACATGTTCTATAGGAAAACATCTATAAAGTTTCTATAAGAATGCGGTGGCCAAATAACTTTTGGAACTGCATAGAAAAATTCTATAGGGAGTCAAAATAAACACCATAGAATTCTATTGAGCAAGTTCAAAGGTTTCTAAAAAAAACGCATTAAAAATTTTTGTAAGGGATGCTTCTGTTTGTGAAATCTTGCTTACCTATCAACCTCCACATTTAAGGTGCCATATTTTGAGAGCAAGCTAGCAGGTCTTTCACGAAAAAAATATTAGGAAATATAGCATATATCAATATTTCTTTTCATTTTGTAATACAACCTAACCTTCAATGGAGCTTGCATGTGTGTGCATTTAGGATCACAAGCGCACGTCAGCAAAGAATGTCGTGTATGAATATGGTTAATCTTGAACAAGGGGAAAACATCGATACCAGACAGGCAAATTGCGGTAACCTTGTGAATCAATATTTGCGGGTTTTGAAGCTCTTTACACAAACTGCAGGTTCTTTTTTGTTTTCTTTGTTTTCGGTGCAACTGAAGCTCTACAGAAAACTTCCTACTTTGGATGCGCGTTTCTACGCTGTCAGGAATACTGATAAGCCGATAATATTCCATCGTCCCTTTGCCAACTCGCGTCGAGTATTCCAGCATGCATAATGCAAGCGCCGGGACGTGTGGTATCGGATCGGTGTTCGAGCGCGAAACTTCCATTTCCGAAATCTGGAGTTTTTGCGCACATCAAAACTCTCTCAAGTTCGGCGACATCAACTGCCAAAACTAGGCATTGCTCTGTGCAAAAGATCAATGCAATCGATCATTTTTCGCTCTACGCGCAAAGAGCAAAATAAACATAGACAGCTCAGTAAGTGTTAGGAAGATCCGCCAAGCCATATGCTGACACCTTTCTATCTGGGCGTCAGTACAGGCAGCGTGCAACAAGGTGTGAAGATCCGACAGTCTGTAAGGTAAATGCAATTGTTCTCCACACGCACACGCGCACACGCACACACACACACACACGCACGCACGCACACACGCACACACACACCCGCACGCCCGCACGCACGCACGCACGCACGCGCTCAAAGAAGATTATGGTACGAAGGGATATTCAAGTTTGAAGTAACGGCATAGTAGTTTTTTCGGAAGCAACGCACCCTATGTGAATGTTCTATTGCACAGTAGCAAGGACAGAAACCGGGGTAGTCGGTGAGGAACCATTAAGAGTTGCAGCGCACACTTAGATAAACACGGCGAAGGCAAAGGAAAGCAACCGCTGACTTCGAAAACAATGTCCATTCGGAAAAAAAGCACATATGTGCACAAAAGTACACATGTAACCTATAAAAATTCATTTCAGTTGCGACAATGCTGCAAGAACGCAAAGCTTCAGCCGTGAGGTGTCTGTGCCCCTATGACCCGTGATGTTGCGTTCGCTTTATTTTTTTTTTCGTGTTCCTTTAAAGCCAAATGTTATTTCAGGCTTATATTATTATCTTATGCCATGAACTGCAAGAGAAAGACACCGGGCGTCCTAACCAATTCATACAGACTAGATGAAAAAAAAATTAATTCTGGTGGCTTTCAGTGCTACGAATTTCTTTCTCTTTTTTTCTGTCTTTTCTGATTTGTGGGGCTGAACGACGGGGATCACGATAGAAATAAATGACGGTGAAGTTCGTGTAATAATAAAAGGAGGACCGAATGTCACTGGTGAGGAGCGAGGGTAGGAAGAAGGGGTAAGCAGACACTAAATCATGTGCGCCAGGTCGCTAGAAACTTTAAAGTGGGCTAGTATGTCGACACAATCAAAGCCTTCAAGTATATCCTTTAGTATAGCCTCCAGATTGGAGTGTAATGTTGAATTCCAATGGCAGATCGCGAGCGCTCAGCCGGATTGCGAACGGAGCGCGCCGCTCCGAGCAGGATCGCTCTCCTCAAATCTGCCATTGGAGTGCATTCGCTCCCGCGGGAGCACTTAGTACGCGGAAATCTAACGAGAGGGCGTTAGCGCAGAAGGGACCCGGATTCCGACTCCGAACTCTCTAGGAGAAACAGCATGAGCGCACGGCGGGAAGTGCTTTCTTGTCGTCCATGGCGGCCCACGATTGTTAAAACAGCCGGCCAGCCGGCCGTGACGGGAAGAGAGCCGAGCAGAAGCGGGCGCACAAATGACGTCACGCGGACTTCCGGCCAAATCCGCCGATTTAGACGGAGCAAGAATTGTTGCTCCACGGAGCGATCCGGAATCCGCGGCTGCTCCCGATCTACCATTGGAATACAAAATTCATGCTCCCAATCTGCCATTGGAATGCAACTGCTCCGTAAAGAGCAGAAAAACTTGACCTGGATCTGCCATTGGAATTCAACATAAAAATATATCGCTGTTTTTTAGGCGAGTGTGAAAGGGAGAGCATTGGAGCAATTGACGGCGAGATCTGCCAGGCTAACATCGCCTGCAGCTACAACATCATCATCACCAGCAGCAGCAGTGGAGAGCGAGATGGTCGATGTTTCCTCAGCAGAGACAATGGCAAACGATACATACAACGAGGGCACATGTTTCGATGCTCGTGCTCTTATCAGCGACAGTATGCCATTTATTCATTATGCCCGGTGTAGTGGCTGCGTTTGCGAGTACTTTGTTTAGAAATCTGCGCGTCTATAATTGAATGTTTATAAATAGCATGCCAGGGTGTACTTACTCAGGCCGACCTCTCTGCCACCCAATAAATTATCTCTCTCTCTCTCTCTCTTGGTTATACATATTTCCTAACGTCGACTGAGGGTGAGGTCCTTGAACACGCTAGTAGACTTGACGTCTTTGAGTCTTTCGCAATTAATAAATCTGAGGGAGCTTCGCAGTCGTGACATGTAGAAGTGATAGTTCGGCGTTACATTCCCGAATGGGTGGTCGACGAGATCGGGGGGTCCCGTGCAGGAGAGGTTGGAGATGATAAAATAGAACTTCCGCATTGGAGGCGGCAAGACTGTGCCACTTCGTAACGCCCCCCTTGGGCTCTCACGTGTCCAGGCGTCCAGACGACCCTAGCGGCAGTTCCATTCTTCAGTTTGTGTTTGAGGATCTGACGGACACGTAGAGACGTGATATCCTCTATATTGTGATTCTCGACTTCCTTCCATGATTCAAATGAGTCAGTATAGATAGTAGATGACGCCGTGTTGTCTTGTCAGCAGGTCCAAATGGCCAAAAGTTCCGCATGTGTAGGTCTTGCTTGGCCCCATGTGCATATGTGGCACTGAATTTCACTTGTCAGAAGTTTGTACCGCGCCAAGACCAGGCGTTAATCCCATGAAATAAATGAATTGCATGTGTTGTCATCCGTGTTGAGTTCGTAGGCGTCAATTTCAAGCCACCACACAATAGACAACAATGAACACAAGGTGCGAGGGAAAAAAAAAGATAATCTCTCAGTTGGCCTTTTCTCGGGTACTGCCTTATTTAAGTGCGTGCCTCATAAAACGATGATTAATTAAAGCTATCTTTTTTGTAAACTTCGAGTTACGTGGAAGGAACCACCATGGGAGCGTCGGCTGGTCTTTATACTAGGTCTATGGTACACGGGCCTGTCTTTATACCAAGAGAAATACGTGTCATTCGAACACACTTAGAAACAGGAACCGTTTGTTGCAGCTTACAGTTGAAATCTAGACATAATTGGCCAACCAGAATACCCACAACCTACCAAGGGGTAGAGCGGTATATGGAACCCGCGGGCCCCAAATGTGCGAAGCAAGCGCGCTGCGAGTAGGCATGGTATATTTAGTAAATATAGATATTGCTCCAGTTGCTATGCTGATGCTGCTTTTGTGACCTGAATTATCTGCTAAGGTCCGCTAAGCGTTATCATAGCAGTGTAATTAACAATGAATATTGACATAGTGACACGCGCGCTTATTTTGGTTTGTTTGCGGGGAGCGCCGTTATCACTTGCCATTGACGCGCATACAGCGCAGGCCGCGCTTATCTCGCATGTTGTGATTTTCACCCTTCTACAATCTATGCATGCCAGACGCGCTGCATTTGAGTGCCTTCAAGAATCTCAGTGATAATACCATCTTCATGTCCAGGCGTTGCCCGCGCGCGACGCCTGTGGCGGAAAGTGCGTTGTAGCAGAAACGACGGGCATGCAATTTGGTCAATTTTTGGTCAGTTGATTAACTTAGGAAAGTCGAATGCTTTATTTGAATTAAAAGTATTGCGCAAACTAAGCAGAAGTAATGAAATTCGGAATTTTATGGTCCTGACTCCTCATAGATGCCTGTTATAATGCATATAACAGCCTTCCCAACCCGTGCCAGATGTCGGTGCTTTAAGAATGGGATGCCTAAGCAGCTCTGGCGAACGCATACTTACCTGGTGTCGGATTCCCGGTGATCAGCTAGGCCGGGGTCCCGTGCCGAGGCCTGTCATTGCACTGCGGCAGGCTGAAGCACGCCACTTTCCCAAACTGGGATAGATGGGGCATGTAATTTTTGGTAGTGGGGCTAGGCGTTCGCGCCAGCCCCTGCATTTCAATCGAAAGATAGAAAATTCCTGCAGATCCCGCGCATGGTGGGAATCTGTGTCGTGCAGTCAGAGAGGAAGTTGCCTGTGACGGAATGTTTTGCAGTGAGGCAAGTGTGACGAGAGCGATCAAGCGCATGAGTGGTTGCTGAAGTACTCTGACGACTTAATGGTCGCTAATGGTACGGAGTAATGTTGCACTTAATGCACAGCACAAACGTCAGTTTTGTCGAAACGGTACGCTGCGCTGACGGACGTATCATAAATGTGGTTTGTTAACTCCTACGGGAATAATTAACGTTTCACAAAAGCATGCCGAGTGTTAGTGTAACATACGTATTGTTCCTTACATTGCTATGATAGTGCTTAATGGCCCCGCCACGGTGGTCTAGTGGTTATGGCACTCGGCTGCAGATCTGAAGGTCGCGGGATCGAATCCCGGCCACGGCGGCTGCATTTCGATGGAAGCGAAATGTTGAGGCGCGTGTGCTGTGCGATAAAGAACCCCAGGTGGTCGAAATTTCTGGAGACCTCTACTACGGCGTCTCTCATAATCAGAAGTGGTTTTGGGACGTTAAACCCGACAAATTAATCAATAATGCTTAATGTACTATCGTGAGCAATATGAAAGGGGACACAGTAACGCATGGCAAACAGCCCGAAACCCAGCTGTCGGTGATATGTGGCGGCAGACGTCGGAAACATAGTAGGGAGGGGAAAGCTGTTCTAACAACTGTTGGCACTCTTGCCGTGCTTTTGTGTGCACAGAGTGCAAGAATTGGCGTTGTACATGCGCTTGTTTGAAGGAAGAGAAGAATAAAAAAAAAAAAAGAAGAAACGAATCGCTGCATGTTACTGCGACAATTACAGCGTCTTATCGAATATTGGATGATAACGTGCTATCAGTGAAATGGTGTAAGTTGCTGCTTTGTAAGAGCGCCAGCGTGGTGGGTGTGCCAACAGTTAGTAAAAGAGCGCCCTCCTTTCCACTTGGTTTTTCACAGCGCCATCCGCTTATCGATCCGCGTTTAATTCCCCCATCCCCTGAGTGTATCGGTTGAGGTGTCCTCACTGAGAGACAGTTACCGTGCACTCTGCCCTACTTTCTTCACTTCCCTGAATAAATAGAATCTCTCTCTCTCTATCGATCCGCGTCGATATCGAGGCTGTTTGCCACGCGTTCCTGTGTTCCCTTTCATATGGTTCACGATAGTACATTAGAACGTCAAATGACGTCACTCTAGCACCGGTATAATAATTGACGTCACACAAGTGCGGGTATAATAGGCCTATTTATTGCATCATCGTCACGACTACGTCACAATGTGTTTTGCTACCACTCGCCAAGCTTTTTCTCAGCATTGCTCGATCACATAGGAATGTTTATATGAACGACGCTTATGGGCACATCAGGGCACCGTAGCGTGCACTTTTCTTCGGCAAAATAAACATCTGTGCTGTGTGCTAACGTGAATGCGAACATTGCGCCGTACCATAAGCTACCATCCGGTCACCACTTTGCTGCAGGGGTGCCTGGTTAGCCTACGTTAAGCAGACACCCGTTCTAGCGCTTTGGGCAATGACCTTGATGCTACTCGTAACACTTGACTGAATGCCGAACAATTCGTAATGGGAAATTTCGTATGATGCCGATTACCATAATGCGTCAGATCTCCAAGATTTCTTAATGTCTATTTTGGTCGATTCTTGATTAACATAAGTCGGAATGCTAACATTCAATCACCTATGGTGCTTACCAGCATTCCTGCACTGTGATTGTAAGGTACTTGAGGTTCTATTTTCATTAATCGTAACGTGCGTGGCAAATACACAGGGCGTTTCAGCGAACACATTAACAAATTCCCGAAAGTATAGCTGTTCGAGAAAAAGAAAAAACGCCTCTTCTGAAGGAAGCTGTTAGCGGAGGCGGACGTCAGGAAATCTCAAGAAAGATCAAATTTATGAGCTTATGAATTATTGTTTATTCATTACCTTTTTAATTAGACGCTTTAGGTTGCTATCATTAATAGCGTGTTTTCAGGCGCGGAGACGGCTATGTAATATCAGCTTTTAAGACAAAGTCATGGTGTAAAGCTCTGCAGCGCGACAGAACCTTGGCTCTTTCCGCACCAAAACGAAACTAAGCACATGAAGAGCGTCGAAAGTGGCAGTCCCGTACCTGCAGTGTTCTATTTGTGCTATTTTTCGGTATGGCTACAAAGCCGCGGAGATCCTGCACAGGCAGAGGTTAGCGCTCTGCTTTACTTACCCGCTCGCTGCAAACTAAATGGCCGCGAGTTTTGAGGGCCCGTGCTTTAAGCATGGCTCGCTGCACTGCATTGGAACACGTCGCCAGCGAACGTTGCATGTGACTTTCGGCGCTCCTCTCCTGGCTTGTCTAAATTTCATCAGAAAAAAACGAAAGCCAAATTTTTGCCGCCCGCGGGGCTTCAGTGAATGACATTATCTTTGCTTCACATGCTGATATGGCATTGCCGTCGCTGTGGCTACAAACTCGTAATTGATAGTAACCTCAATATGACAGTGATTAGGAATTTTATTCCCTAGACAATGTCAACATAAAAGCCAATGGGTGTCGTCGTTATTATCGCTTTCCTACATGACTGGGCAATGAAAAGGCGAGCAGCTCGGATAGCCACTTGTGGCAATTATGTTATTGTACTTAATATTTTTGTTATGATATAGGACGCATCGGCTAACAGCACCCTCTAAGGACAGGGGGGTGCGAGAGACGTCACACTTCTTTGCTGGGGACAGCGGCAAATTGCGTGGCCGGAGCGACACCTGTCGTAGCGCGGGATCCCGGAGGTCATGCTGGGACAACTCATTCCGCGATCGAAACCCTATCGAAAAATGTAATATGCCACATATACCACGTATCCGATAACCTCGTATGAATCATACGAGAACAAGTATGGTTCATATGTGTTCATGCGAGGTTATTAGACATTGAGCATGTCTAATAACCTCGCAGTTCACACTTCTCACAACATGTCTAATAACCTCGCGGGCATGTCTAAAAACCTTGCGTCACACTTCTCACAGGGCAGGCGCCCTGTGAGAAGTGTGACGCCACTTACAACAGCGAGACGAAGAATTTCCCTCCAGGGAAGCACAAAACAATATGCGGAGGTCCAGTGGAGCACCTCAGCGCATATTGAAAAGCTTAACCATGGCATAAATTTCAATGACACCCGTGTCATTGACAATGAGACTAACCTGACGACTCCCGAAAGCGTCAATAGGTCAGCGGATACACTACCGAGTTGTATACGTGCAAGGCCTGAACGTTGGCTAGGGAAACGCAAGAGCGCGACACTTTAATCACGGTGTTCCTGGCCCCTCCCAAAAGTAATCCCTGATGAATAAGAAGGCAAATTGGCTGCGATACGTTGGGACCTAAATAAAGCATTGGATGGAGTACAATTTTGATTTTACAGCGAAGCTCTTAAAGCCTCGCTAGGGTGGTCTTGGCGTTCGTCATTCATAGGGAAGTGGAGAGAATGTGAAATGAGGAGAGGAGTTGCAGACAAAAAACAAAGGGACACAGAGATAAAAAAACATAAATGAAAATAAGATTTATTCGTGGAACGGGACTACGAGCCGGGTACCGACTGTCTGAAGGCGGGTGTCAACAACTAGGCCTCACACTTATACAGCGCGCATTTATGGGAACCATATGATTGCGTTGTACCGACGATAGTAGCCAAACTTGCTATGGGGGAGAGTAAAGAAAATGAAAGCAAGGGAACGGTGGACCTGAGAGGAGGAGATATAGAAACTCAGAGAGAAAGAAGGGTAGAGAAATGAAAGAGATAAAGAAGATGGTGGAATGAGTGATGGTGATTATTACCTTGGTGTACACAAATATTTTCACCCGGAGAGCCATCGTTGGGTTCCTGTTGTACCGCGCTCTCTTCGCGCTGAAGTTCTGCCGGATTCATACGACGACCCTACGTCGGGCCACTTTTGTTATCACAAGATCCACGAGCGCATACGGAGCCGATTCTTCTGGCCAGGCCTTTCCACGAGCGTAGCTAAATATGTTGCCTCGTGCGCGATATACGAACAGCCTAAGCGGCGTATACTGCTCCGATCGCCACGCTACAGCGGCTTCCGTGTCCAGCCAACTTTATGTCTAGGTGGTGTTGGTCCAGCAGAATGGTTCTCGTCGTTTGAATTGACCTTTTTGGTACCCCTCCAAACTAGTCCTGAGGGGAACCGATGGATCATCACTGCTGTCAATCATTTGACCCGGTACGCTAAAACAGCTTCAGTCCCTTCAGCCATTGCTTTGGAAGCAGCAAGCTTCTTCTTAAAATCCATTTGATTGCACCACGGGGCACCTCGTGTACTTTTGAGTGACCAAAGCAATTAGGCATTTCTTTCAAGCGCACCTCATGAAGTTCTTGAGGCGTCCAACACCGTTCATAAACAACATCCAGCTACCACCCTCAAGCAAATGGTCTATCGGAGCGCTTTCAATGCACACTGTGCAACATGTTGTCCATGTACATCCAACCTGACCATCACAGCTCGGATGTCATTCTTCCACTTATAACGTTTGCTTACAACACCTCTGTTCAACGGACCACATGGTACTCCCCGTTTTCGCTGGTGTACAGCCGTCACCAATCTCATCACTCGACGTTTCTTTCTTGTCTGGCCCCATAAACCCTCCTACATTCGTTTGCGACCAGTTTGTGCCTCGTCTCGCCCAATGACGTCGTCGGGCACGAATGAACACCTAGGCTAGCCGAGAAGACCGCAAACGCCGTTAGGATGCCGCTCGCCGAGTCGCTGTCTACTGCCCGGGTGACAAAGTACTGCTATGACTCCCAGAAGAACATGTTTGTGTGAAAAGCTCGAGTCTCGTTCTTTTTTCCCCTACAAAGTCATGAAGACGACCTCGCCGGTGAACTACCGCGTTACACCTGTTTATACTCCCACTGACCGACGCTGTCGAGGAACAGAAATAGAGCATGTTTTCCGCCCTAAACCCTTTCATCTGCGTTCCAGTGTCTATCTAGCGGCCAGGTTGGCCGCTTCCATCCACGAAGGAATCAGTATAGGCATTTATTCGGACTTCATCTTCATCGCCTGTACAAAGCCGTCATCATTCATTGCTTCGTGCGCTTTCTTCGTCGGCACCATCTTGCCTCCACGAAATAAAGCGTCGTCGGAACCATGGCATTTCACTACTAGGTTTCCATGAAAAGTGAAGCTTTAATAGTTCCCTTGCGTCTGTGTGGCTTATTTATCGCAAAAGGTGTGCGGCTTTGCGAAATGATCGTTGCTCCTTTGCTTAACCTTGCGATGCTTTGCTAAGCTCCCCGCACCACCGGTGGTCATTGGTGTAGCGATAATAGAGCCACACCTAAAATATTTGCTATTGCTACTCGACCATCCCAGTTTCGGTATGAACCAGGTGAGTGAGACAACCAGGAGTGCGCCGAGAAGTACGCGGCTCGACATACATACATACATACATACATACATACATACATACATACATACATACATGCGGATAGATAGATAGATAGATAGATAGATAGATAGATAGATAGATAGATAGATAGATAGATAGATAGATAGATAGATAGCCCTACTGAAACGTTCCGTATGGTCGTTCCAATAATTCCATATGTTTCCGTAAGACTCATATGGAAAAATATGGAAAGTATACGGAAAGTATATGGAAAACTTATGGACTTCGTATGGAAAATATGGAATTATTGGAATACTTAAACGGACTTTTTCAGTAGATAGATAGATAGATAGATAGATAGATAGATAGATAGATAGATAGATAGATAGATAGATAGATAGATAGATAGATAGATAGATCAAAGTTGTTGAATCTCGCCACGAAATGCTTCAGATTGATCATCCTTTATGTGATCTTCATTCCATGTATGTATAGAGATAGCGCATAGCGATGGAATGTTTGCTGAGCTTGTAACCCTATTTGCAAGTCTGAACTGAAATTCCCTTGCAACCAAAGAGAGAATGCCGTCTTGGCTAACCGGCTGCTCACTCTTGACTTAGCCACTTCATGCGGACAATATAAAGCCACGCCTGCGCGGAATCGTAGGACAGTGAACGCGTAAGCTGAAGAAGCGACTTCTGTGAGGCCATTGTAAACGCTTGGGGAAACTAGTGCAAGTACAGGTGTAGGTATCCCCTGCGCCATAACTCTGCGGTTTGAGCTTCTCTCTGCACGGCGGTCTGTTATGTCCGACGTTACCTTGTGGCAGCCGCGCGCGTAGCTCTGCGATTCACTTATTCAGCAGCGGTCCCCAACGCGCCATCAGGTATATCGAAGAGCTAAGACAGCTTGCTGTCGAGACTGCGCCCGTGGCCTACACGCATGGCACGATACGACAAAACTGCTTCACGAGACAACGCTTCATAATAATGAGGACGCAAAATTTGAAGATCATTTCAAAATGATGATGTTGATGATGCCTCTGTAATGGGTGCAGAGCTACAAAGCATGCACCCCTGTGTTCTTTCAAATGATTCCTCGCACTCGTTATGCAATCCACTTTCCGCGACGCGTAGTGGCGTATTATTATTCCGCCACGTAACATTACATTTCTTAACGCGACTCCTCGATGTTTAGGTCTTTTAGCTGTGGTTTTTCAAGTACATGCGTAGCTCGGTGCTGGAATGCTCGACTGCCACGCAGAAGACATGGGTTCGAATCCTCCTCGGTCCTGGTTATTCTTTTCAAAGTTTTGCGCGATAGTTGTACGGACAGTGGCGGCGGCGGCGGCGAACAACTACGGCGCCAGAAACGGCCGTTATTGCGATCTCATAAGAGCTTGCGCTGTAAAATAGGTGGCTTTCTTCTTCCCTCTGCGTCTAGAGGCGACGCGTTGTCTTTCGTATCTAGTACTCCGCCTTAGCTTTACGTAGTCAGTGCCCGTTTCCCGACAGCTCTCAGGCGTGTATCCTACGTAGAATCCATGTTGTGTCCCCACACTAACGAAAAGAGTGAACTAAGCAAGGCTGCTTGGTGTCACACGCGGGCTTCTTGTTTCAGCTTAACAAGAGCCCTGCAACTATTGATTGGGAGAAAATTTCCAGACTCTTACTTCGCGCGTCTTGGTTTTGGTTAGCGTAACTTCCAGTCCAGTCGTTCGCTATGGAGCCTTCCCGTTTTCTCTGAGATGCTGTAGGGGGAACTGTACTGCGCTTGCATTGATTTAAGGCAGCTAGAGCAGCCCATCTAAGGCGCAAAGATGCAGTTATGTGTGTATACAAAATTGATAAAAACAATATTTCATGACTAAGCAAAACAGTATGTTCTTTGCGTAAGGTCAGGCCCCGCAGTTGCCTAAAATTAGTTACGTACGTCTGTATATCTATATGCAGTCTTGGGCAGTGAATGGTAACACTTAACAGCTAGCTATAGTTTTTTTCAGCAAATTAAACTGTGACTAGTGATTTTTAAGTTGGACGAACTTCTGTTACACACTGACTTTTTCACACAGTAATTTCAACAAGAACAGTCTTTACAATTAATTTTATGAATAAGTACATCCAACTGCAGGGCTAGCTAAATACGGACGTAGAGTTCGTGCATTCCCCTTCCCTTTTCACTTCTACTTCCTTTTCCAATTCCCTTTTCTCTAGCATGATAAAAGAGGTCCCTGATGAGTGTCAGGGTCGCAAAGGCTGAGCGACCTGGGAAAGCCCATAGGAGGTATATGCAGTTGAAGTTTATTACAGCGTAAGCTGTTATGAGATCACAACAACGTTCGTTTTTGCGCCGTAGTTGTCCGCCGCCACCGCCGCCGGTGGCCGTAACAACTATCGCTGCAAATTTTAGAAAAAATAACCAGGACCGACGAGTATTCCAACTTGTCCTCTGCCTGGATTCGATTCCAGGCTCTCTGCGTGGCAGTCGAGCGTTCTACCACTGAGCTACGCCGGTGGTTGAAAAATCATCGCTAAAAGACCTAAACAGGTATAACGTCTGCCGCGGAATCGCATTAACAAACATAATGTTACATTGAAAAATTGTAATACACCGCTACACGACGCGAAAATGGATTGTTTAACGAGGTCGAGGAATCATTTGAAAGAACACAGGGCTGCATGCTTTGTAGCTCTGAACCCATTACGGAGGCACTGGTAATTATGGCGTAGTGGGTACTTCCCTACTTGGCAAAATGATAAGTTATGGCGCAGGAGATACCTACCACTTCTACTTGCACTAGTTTCGTCAAGCGTTTAAAGTGGCCTCTAAGAAAGTAGCTCCTCCAGCTTACGCTGTCACTGTCCTGCGGTTGCGCGCAGGCCTGGCCCTTTCTTTTATATATATATGGAATGGTAACAATAATTTGTTTAGTATAGGTCGTAGTCGCAGCAGCAGCAGCGTTGCCACGGGCTTATAATCCGTGTTGCGGAAAGTGATCGGTCTCTACACTCTTGGGCGGGATCTTCCTGAATGAAGGTGGCTTTATTCCATCAGTGACGAGAAGGTTAACCACGTCGTTCAGTAGATCCCTAACTATGTCAAAAAAATTACACCATCTCCCCGAAGGGGACCATGGGGTGATGCGGAGCATCGCTGGAAGTTTCAACGGTGCATTTAACGGCGGTATTTACAGGTTTGCAGTGTTTTCGGTTTTACCTTTGCGGCGAACCTTGCGGGGAACCTTGCGTGTTATTACGTTGTTAACTTGGTTCGTTACCACGCATCGCGTGACCGTTGTCAGAGTGTGGGTTGATGCTGATGCATGCTTGCGTCAACCATCTCGCTAACGGAACTGTTTCTTCCATCACACAACACCACCAACTTCTTTCATCGGAGAAGGATGAGATACTCCTGAAGCAAAGCGTGCGCGCGCTTTCTACCCGCTTTATTTATTGCAGCAGCTGTTGGAGAGAGGGCAGGGAGAGCAGAGTCGCGCATGCGTAGTGTGAGTGTGGACTCCGGACGTGTGACATACGCGCGAGCAAGAGATGCTCCGCATCTAAAAGTGCATCTCATCTAAAAGTGCTCCGCATCTAAACGATCATGAGGAGGCCGTCAGGGCCCTGTGCCGATCTGGAATTCATGGACTTAAGTGCCTGAAAACACAATTTCGTTGATGAACTTCGCAATCACTCCGTATCCTCGGACTTCATTCTTGGAAGTACATTACAAAATGGTAGATATCCCATCGTCTATCTGCTGTCCTTGAGCAAGAAGATGCTCAAACAGCTCTAATGTAAGTTTCCTGCATTTCGTCCTCTCTCCTGCGCTGTTAAAATGCAGTAGCTTCCGTACAACATCTCTCTATGAGACCCAACATACCGCATGGCTTCTTCCAGATGTCACACTACGGACCCATCGGAAATGCAATAGCCACAGCTGTTGATATTGTTAATATAGTGTGCTCTAGCTTAATCCGATTTCATTGTTATCGGAATATTTTAGTGGCGAATTACGAATTGCATAAACCTTTTTGATGAGCCACCGCAATATTTCAGAGGAAGAAGAGAGCGGGTTGTCATTGGCTTATAAGTTTTTGCAAGCTACGCGCCGAGAATGCTTACCAGCATGCCAGGGTGTAGCATGCCAGGGTGTACTTACTCAAGCCGACCTCTCTGCCACCCAATAAATTATCTCTCTCTCTCTCTCTTGTTTATACATATTTCCTAACGTCGACTGGGGGTGAGGTCCTTGAACACGCTAGTAGACTTGACGTCTTTGAGTCTTTCGCAATTAATAAATCTGAGGAAGCTTCGCAGTCGTGACACGTAGAAGTGATAGCTCGGCGTTACATTCCCGAATGGGCGGTCGACGAGATCGGGGGGTCCCGTGCAGGAGACGTTGGAGATGATAAAGTAGAACTTCAGCATTTGAGGCGGCAGGACTGTGCCACTTCGTAACGCCCCCCTTGGGCTCTCACGTGTCCAGGCGTCCAGACGACCCTAGCGGCAGTTCCATTCTTCAGTTTGTGCTTGAGGATCTGACTTGGATCTGACGGACACGTAGAGACGTGATATCCTCTATATTGTGATTCTCGACTTCCTTCCATGATTCAAATGAGTCAGTATAGATAGTAGATGACGCCGTGTTGTCTTGTAAGCAGGTCCAAATGGCCAAAAGTTCCGCATGTGTAGGTGTTGCTTGGCCCCATGTGCATATGTGGCACTGAATTTCACTTGTCAGAAGTTTGTACCGCGCCTGGACCAGGCGTTAATCCCATGAAATAAATGAATTGCATGTGTTGTCATCCGTGTTGAGTTCGTAGGCGTCAATTTCAAGCCACCACACGATAGACAACAATGAACACAAGGTGCGAGGGAAAAAAGAAGATAATCTCTCAGTTGGCCTTTTCTCGGGTACTGCCTTATTTAAGTGCGTGCCACATAAAACGATGATTAATTAAAGCTATCTTTTTTGTAAACTTCGAGTTACGTGGAAGGAACCACCATGGGAGCGTCGGCTGGTCTTTATACTAGGTCCATGGTACACGGGCCTGTCTTTATACCAAGAGAAATACGTGTCATTCGAACACACTTAGAAACAGGAACCGTTTGTTGCAGCTTATAGTGAATTCCACTGGCGAATCTGGAGCAAGTTTTTTTGCTCCGCGGCCGAGAATTTGAATTCCACTGGCGGATCCCGAGCAAGTTCGCATGTTCCACTGGGCGATTTGGGGCCACTTGCTCCGCGACGGAGCGCTCCGCGTTGATCCGTCTCGTAGAGCCGGATTCCGCCGGAACTCCAGCTATACGGTGTCGTCATTTCCGGATCAGCCGAGCACGGCGATTCTTTTCAACGTTTTTTTTTTTTGGGAGCTGTCTGACAACCATGGGCGTTTGTTTACATATTTTGGAATGGCGTCGTTCGAACCTATAGGGGACTGCTCCTCGCTCTGAGCGACAACAAAAGTTCTACGTCGAAAAGCAGCAGCAGTAGTAGCGAAGAGTCGTACGTGCTGTACGAAACATTACTTAAGGAGCTGTTTCCAGAGTCCCCGTGCAAACGCCCAAAAATGCTCGGCTACATCGAAGAAATAGTACACGCGCACTCGGAGGAAGAGGTATGCATACTTTTGTGTGAGGTCTAACGTAGTCCAAGGAAAGCTTGGCAACATGGCAACCGGATGCGTGCGACAACTTCCGCTGTAATCCCTGCCGGAGCGAGTTTATTTTCCGCTGGCCGATGGGGATCGGATCGCTCCGCGACGGATTTTGTTGCTCCGTCGTGGATTCGGCACACCGCTCCAGATCCGCCAGTGGAATTCACTATTACAGTTGAAATATAGACATAATTGGCCAACCAGAATACCCACAACCTACCAAGGGGTAGAGCGGTATGGAACCCGCGGGCCCCAAATGTGCGAAGCAAGGGCGCTGCGAGTAGGCATGGTATATTTAGTAAATATAGACATTGCTCCAGTTGCTATGCTGATGCTGCTTTTGTGACATGAATTATCTGCTAAGGTCCGCTAAGCGTTATCATAGGAGTGTAATTAACAATGAATATTGACATAGTGACACGCGCGCTTATTTTGGTTTGTTTGCGGGGAGCGCCGTTGTCACTTGCCATTGACGCGCATACAGCGCAGGCCGCGCTTATCTCGCATGTTGTCATTTTGACCCTTCTACAATCTATGCATGCCAGACGCGCTGCATTTGAGTGCCTTCAAGAATCTCAGTGATAATACCATGTTCATGTCCAGGCGCTGCCCGCGCGCGACGCCTGTGGCGGAAAGTGCGTTGTAGCAGAAACGACAGGCATGCAATTTGGTCAATTTTTGATCAGTTGATTAACTTAGGAAAGTCGAATGCTTTATTTGAATTAAAAGTATTGCGCAAACTAAGCAGAAGTAATGAAATTCGGAATTTTACGGTCCTGACTCCTCATAGATGCCTGTTATCGTGTATATAATAGCCTTCCCAACCCGTGCCAGATGTCGGTGCTTTAAGAATGGGATGCCTAAGCAGCTCTGGCGAACGCATACTTACCTGGTGTCGGATTCCCGGTGATCAGCTAGGCCGGGGTCCTGTGCCGAGGCCTGTCATTGCACTGCGGCAGGCTGAAGCACGCCACTTTCCCAAACTGGGATAGATGGGGTATGTAATTTTTGGTAGTGGGGCTAGGCGTTCGCGCCAGCCCCTGCATTTCAATTGAAACATAGAAAATTCCTGCAGATCCCGCGCATGGTGGAAGTTGCCTGTGACGAATGTTTTGCAGTGAGGCAAGTGTGACGAGAGCGATCAAGCACATGAGTGGTTGCTGAATTACTCTGACGACTTAATGGTCGCTAATGGTACGGAGTAATGTTGCACTTAATGCACAGCACAAACGTCAGTTTTGTCGAAACGCTACGCTGCGCTGCGCTGACGGGCGTATCATAAATGTGGTTTGTTATCTCCTACGGGAATAATTAAAGTTTCACAAAAGCATGCCGAGTGGTAGTGTAACATACGTATTGTTCTTATATTGCTATGATAGTGCTTAATGGCCCCGCCACGGTGGTCTAGTGGTTATGGCACTCGGCTGCAGATCTGAAGGTCGCGGAAACGAATCCCGGCCGCGGCGGCTGCATTTCGATGGAGGCGAAATGTTGAGGACCGTGTGCTGTGCGATAAAGAACCCCAGGTGGTCGAAATTTCCGGACACCTCTACTACGGCGTCTCTCATAATCAGAAGTGGTTTCGGGACGTTAAACCCGACAAATTAATCAAGAGTGCTTAATGTACTATCGTGAGCAATATGAAAGGGGACACAGTAACGCATGGCAAACAGCCCGAAACCCAGCTGTCGGTGATATGTGGCGGCAGACGTCGAAAACATAGTAGGGAGGGGAAAGCTGTTCTAACAACTGTTGGCACTCTTGCCGTGGTTTTGTGTGCACAGAGTGCAAGACTTGGCGTTGTACATGCGCTTGTTTGAAGGAAAAGAAGAATAAAAGAAAAAGAAGAAAGGAATCGCTGCATGTTACTGCGACAATTACAGCGTCTTATCGAATATTGGATGATAACGTGTTATCAGTGAAATGGTGTAAATTGCTGCTTTGTAAGAGCGCCAGCGTGGTGGGTGTGCCAACAGTTAGTAAAAGAGCGCCCTCCTTTCCACTTGGTTTTTCACAGCGCCATCAGCTTATCGATCCGCGTCGATATCGAGGCTGTTTGCCACGCGTTCCTGTGTTCCCTTTCATATGGCTCACGATAGTACATTAGAACGTCAAATGACGTCACACTAGCACCGGTATAATAATTGACGTCACACAAGTGCGGGTATAATAGGCCTATTTATTGCATCATCGTCACGACTACGTGACAATGTGTTTTGCTACCACTCGCCAAGCTTTTTCTCAGCATTGCTCGATCACATAGGAAGGAAGGAAGGAAAAAAACTTTATTGTGAGGGCTTTTAGTTCCTCACAGGTCCCCTGGGTCCCCACATGACCACACCACGCTCAAACGTTCATGCCTAAAGTGTCCATGACGCTGGCAGCCCGGCTGGCGGCGATCTTCTGCCTTGCCGGGTCCGTGGAGCGTAGTGTGGTCTCCCAGTCCTCCCAGGTTTGGAGTCGCACCGGCCCATCGGGTGGAGGAGAAGACGGACAGGCCAGGAGGATGTGCGTTAGGTTTGCCCTCGGTGCATTGCACAGAGGGCAGCAAGGTGGGATGGGTCGGTAGTGGGAAAGGAGGGAAGGGGTAGGTAACGTTCGCGTTTGTAGACGGCGCCATAGGTGCTGCTCCCTGGTAGTGAGGGAAGAGTGAGGGGGTGGGTATATTTGCCTTGCAGCTCGGGCATTTGCGGTGAACTCAGCAAAGGTACACGCACGCTCCTTCGAGAAACCCCCCATGAGGTCCGCCTGTGCCCGGTTCCTTGACCCTCGGGCTAAAGAATCGGCGGCCTCATTGCCGGGGTTCCCCGAATGCGCGGGCACCCAGATGAGCTCAGCGCTGCGGGAGGGGAGCGGGTTTTGGGTCAATATGTGGAAGGTCGTAGGGTGAACTCTGCCCCTAGCATAATTTAAAATTGCAGTTTTTGAGTCGCTTAGTATGTAAGTGGCATTGGAACTGCCGAGCGCTAGCGCTATAGCTATTTCTTCAGCTTCTTCTGGGCTCGTTCCCTGAGGTAATTCCTTATGAGCGGAGGACCGTACGGTGTGTAAGCCGCCGCTGTTGCTCCGTGCTTATCGCTTGCAGCATCCACCCAAATGGCTTCCTGGTCATCGCCATATGCTTTATGAAGTGTTGCTGCCCTGGCCTTCCGTCGTTCGCGGTTTCGATCGGGATGCATATTACGGGGTAGCGGTCGAATGCAAAGCGTTTCGCGAATTTTCCTCGGAAGAGATATAAGGGAGCTATGATTGTTTATATGAACGACGCTTATGGGCACATCAGGGCACTGTAGCGTGCACTTTTCTTCAGCAAAATAAACATCTGTGCTGCGTGCTAACGTGAATGCGAACATTGCGCCGTACCATAAGCTACCATCCAGTCACCACTTTGCTGCAGGGGTGCCTGGTTAGCCTACGTTAAGCAGACGCCCGTTCATGCGCTTTGGGCAATGACCTTGATGCTACTCGTAACACTTGACTGAATGCCGAACAATTCGTAATGGGAAATTTCGTATGATGCCGATTACCATAATGCGTCAGATCTGCAAGATTTCCTAATGTCTATTTTGGTCGATTCTTGATTAACATAAGTCGGAATGCTAACATTCAATCACTTATGGTGCTTACCAGCATTTCCTGCACTGTGATTGTAAGGTACTTGAGGTTCTATTTTCATTATCGTACGTGCGTGGCAAATACACAGGGCGTTTCAGCGAACACATTAACAATTCCTGCAAAGTATAGCTGTTCGGAGAAAAGAAAAACGCCTCTTCTGAAGGAAGCGTTAGCGGAGGCGGACGTCAGGAAATCTCAAGAAAGGGCAAATTTATGAGCTTATTAATTATTGTTTATTCATTACCTTTTAATTAGACGCTTTAGGTTGCTATCATTAATAGCGTGTTTTCAGGCGCGGAGACGGCTATGTAATATCAGCTTTTAAGACAAGTCATGGTGTAAAGCTCTGCAGCGCGACAGAACCTTGGCTCTTTCCGCACCAAAACGAAACTAAGCACATGAAGAGCGTCGAAACTGGCAGTCCCCGTACCTGCCAGTGTTCTATTTGTGCTATTTTTCGGTATGGCTACAAAGCCGCGGAGATCCTGCACAGGCAGAGGTTAGCGCTCTGCTTTACTTACCCGCTCGCTGCAACTAAATGGCCGCGAGTTTTGAGGGCCCGTGCTTTAAGCATGGCTCGCTGCACTGCATTGGAACACGTCGCCAGCGAACGTTGCATGTGACTTTCGGCGCTCCTCTCCTGGCTTGTCTAAATTTCATCAGAAAAAAACGAAAGCCAAATTTTTGCCGCCCGCGGGGCTTGAGTGAATGACATTTTCTTTGCTTCACATGCTGATATGGCATTGCCGTCGCTGTGGCTACAAACTCGTAATTGATAGTAACCTCAATATGACAGTGGATTAGGAATTTATTCCCTAGACAATGTCAACATAAAAGCCATTGGGTGTCGTCGTTATTATCGCTTTCCTACATGACTGGGCAATGAAAAGGCGAGCAGCTCGGATAGCCACTTGTGGCAATTATGTTATTGTACTTAATATTTTTGTTATGATATAGGACGCATCGGCTAACAGCACCCTCTAAGGAGAGGGGGGTGCGAGAGACGTCACACTTCTTTGCTGGGGACAGCGGCAAATTGCGTGGCCGGAGCGACACCTGTCGTAGCGCGGGATCACGGAGGTCATGCTGGGACAACTCATTCCGCGATCGAAACCCTATCGAAAAATGTAATATGCCACATATACCACGTATCCTATAACCTCGTATGAATCATACGAGAACAAGTATGGTTCATATGTGTTCATGCGAGGTTATTAGACATTGGGCATGAGGTATCTCGATAGGGAAGAGCGGCGGCCAAGAGAAAAATTCGGGGGCGTTATTTGCCTGGCGCCCTGTGAGAAGTGTGACGCCACTTACAACAGCGAGACGAAGAATTTCCCTCCAGGGAAGCACAAAAACAATATGCGGAGGTTCAGTGGAGAACCTCAGCGCATATTGAAAAGCTTAACCATGGCATAAATTTCAATGACACCCGTGTCATTGACAATGAGACTAACCTGACGACTCCCGAAAGCGTCAATAGGTCAGCGGATACACTACCGAGTTGTATACGTGCAAGGCCTGAACGTTGGCTAGGGAAACGCAAGAGCGCGACACTTTAATCACGGTGTTCCTGGCCCCTCCCAAAGTAATCCCTGATGAATAAGAAGGCAAATTGGCTTCGATACGTTGGGACCTAAATAAAAGCATTGGATGTAGTACAATTTTGATTTTACAGCGAAGCTCTTAAAGCCTCGCTAGGGTGGTCTTGGCGTTCGTCATTCATAGGGAAGTGGAGAGAATGTGAAATGAGGAGAGGAGTTGCAGACAAAAAAAACAAAGGGACACAGAGATAAAAAAACATAAATGAAAATAGATTTATTCGCGGAACGGGACTACGAGCCGGGTACCGACTGTCTGAAGGCGGGTGTCAACAACTAGGCCTCACAACTTATACAGCGCGCATTTATGGGAACCATATGATTGCGTTTGTACCGACGATAGTAGCCAAACTTGCTATGGGGGAGAGTAAAGAAAATGAAGCAAGGGAACGGTGGACCTGAGAGGAGGAGATATAGAAACTCAGAGAGAAAGAAGGGTAGAGAAATGAAAGAGATAAAGAAGATGGTGGAATAAGTGATGGTGATTATTACCTTGGGTACACAAATATTTTCACCCGGAGAGCCATCGTTGGGTT